>JBBPKA010000109.1:0-108217 GCA_038088995.1 Guyanaporus albipodus
AGGATGACCAGTGATTTCCGGCGTGTGACCGGCTCCCGTGGTCAGCCATGATCTCATCCGCGTAGCTATACTGTGGCATGAAATGTGGCACGAGGGCCTTGAAGAAGCTTCAAGACTGTTCTTCAATGACAAGAATCCAGAAGGTATGATTGCTACTCTGGAACCCCTGCATGAATTGTTGGAAGCAGTAAGGCCGATGTTGATTACATCCTGAGGACTCCCTTTGATCCTCTTTCAGGGCCCGACTACGGCTCGCGAGACGTCATTCGCACAAGCATTCGGTAGAGATTTGCATGAAGCTCGTGAAGCCTGCCGCCGTTATCGTGCATACGGTGAAATGTCGGAGTTGAACAAAGCTTGGGACATTTATTACGGGGTACGATCCTTTGACACGGCCTTGTAATATGGTGCCGACTTTATCCACAACTTAGGTGTTTAGGAAAGTAGAAAAACAATTGCCCCAGCTTACCACTTTAGATCTGCAATATGTATCCCCTCAGTTGCTCAAGGCACGAAACCTGGAGCTAGCAATGCCTGGTATGTCTCTTGTAGATGTTGATGCTGGCATGTTCCCGTATGAAGGAATTCCAACAGGTACCTACCAGAGTGGCAAGCGCGTGATCAAAATTGCAAGCTTTGCCACCAAGTTGACAGTCATTGCATCGAAGCAACGCCCGAGACGGCTATCACTCAAAGGCGACGATGGCAAGGATTATCTTTACATCCTGAAAGGTATACAAGTCGTCCATCTGACCACCATTTGTCAATAACCCTGTCCACTCTGCGCGTCCAGGCCACGAAGATTTACGTCAGGACGAACGTGTCATGCAGCTTTTCAGCCTCGTGAATACTCTACTTTCGGTGGACACCAATAGTTTCAAGAGACGGTTGCATATACAACGATACGCCGTGATACCGTTGGCACCCAATGCTGGTCTGATGGGATGGGTCAAGGATAGTGATACCCTTCATGTGCTTGTTCGCGACTATCGTGATTCTCGCAAAGTCCTGCTCAACATCGAGTACCGATTGATGCTTCAGGTACGAGGTGCTGGATGTATGACAATACTGTGCAAGCTGACCTCGGCTACCTTAGATGGCACCCGATTACGAAAATCTGACACTCCTCCAGAAAGTTGAAGTCTTTGAATACGCTCTTGAGAATACCACAGGACAAGATCTGTACAGAGTGTTATGGTTGAAGAGCCTCAATTCCGAGCACTGGCTAGAACGGCGTGCGACGTATACGCGATCCCTTGCTGTCAACAGCATGGTTGGCCACATTCTAGGACTTGGAGATCGTCACCCCTCCAATCTTCTTCTCGAAAGAAGCACAGGAAAGGTTGTTCATATCGACTTTGGGGACTGTTTCGAGGTCGCCATGCATCGAGAGAAGTTCCCGGAAAGGATACCTTTCCGTCTTACAAGGATGCTAACGCATGCCATGGAGGTAGGCTCTTGACATGTCGTGTCTCGAATTCTGTTGACGTTGGTCTCCAGATCAGTGGAATCGAAGGAAGCTTCCGACACACATGTGAAATCACCATGTCTGTACTTCGCGCAAATAAGGAATCGCTTATGGCTGTTCTCGAGGCCTTTGTTTATGATCCACTCATCAATTGGCGTCTGATGCAGGCCGACGTTGATACTAGGAAGCAAGAAGGTAGTGCAAACCAGTTGGCGCGGCAACACAGCGGCTGAAGACTATTTTCTCTTAGATGTTGACGCAGATCCAGGCAAGGCTGTGGAGCTTGCAAGAGTTGCGGCATATCCCCAGGCCCCAACCCGGCGACTCCGCGCCGACGAAAACGATATCTTCAATGGTGCTCACTACTCCAGTCACATTTTGTCACTGATCTAACTGACGCACGCCAGACGCAATCGGAGAACCGGGAGCGAGGCAAGAGGTCAGAAACGAGCGTGCCTTGCTCGTATATAACCGCGTGCAACACAAGCTTACTGGTGCGTCCATGACGAGCAACGGTACTACAGACTAAATCCATCTACTCTGCAGGTCGCGACTTCAACCCTGATGTGGTACTTACCGTTCTGGCGCAAGTAGATAAACTCATCCTTCAAGCCACTTCTTTGGAGAACCTTTGCCAATGTTTCTCTGGATGGTAGGTTCTTCAGTCATTGGCAGGCTACAGACGTTTACTCGGGCGCTTTTTAGGTGCGCATTTTGGTGAAGAAAAAATAGAAAAAGAAAGAGAACTTGCTTCGGTGTATCCCTGCATAGCTTCGCTACTCCTTCGCACTGCAACCCTGTAATATACACGTCGGTTACATACTATTCAGTATTCATTTGTGGCGCAGAAGGCTGACTCGAGTGGGACTACACTAATTTGGAAGGAGAACCCAACGCGAATTGTTTAGTCGTTCTACCCCGCCTTATTATCAGCCCATCATGCCGCGAGGTGTCCCGAACCCAAAGAAAGATGATTTCGGTATGCGCTACACGTCGATGCATGTTCCTCTGGCGTATGTTGGATATCCCTAGGACTGGTAAGGTGGAACTGACGCCAATGCAGGCTGAATCCCAAGCACATGGGTACATCGTATCTCAAGTCGGACTCACAAACACTCTGGGCTAGAAATGCTGCCCGAAAACAAAAGATGCAGGCCGAAGACACGTCAACGCCTCTTGATCAAAGGTATGCACTCATTCGCAGCGTGGTGCGCTCACATTCTGTAATGAACTCTGAGCAATCAGCACAGACGTGGTTCACAAGTCGTGGTCATCCACCCGGGTTCAAGATTCCTTCGTATCGGCAAAGCCTCCGACGTGACACCATTTACTGTCCCCAACGTTATTGCGAGGAAGCACAATGGTCCCATTTCAGGGCCCGACCATATGGAGAGCATCACGCGTCCGCGGAAAGGACACAGCGTGCCATCTGCAAGTTCCAACGAAGACGAGTACGGTGTTGCACCGCCATCTGACGATCCGGTAAGCAATGCTTATATCGATTGTAGTTCCCTTTCGACATGCTCAAACCCCGCAGTTCGAGGTCAAACTGGCTTCAATCACCATTTCCCTTCGGGAAAGGATGCGGTTTTACAAGCTTCGCGTTACACCCAATGCGACGAGCATTGCATCGACATTTAATGAGCAGTTCAGACCAGAAATCATTCCTGAACAGAATGACCCTTTCCGGCTGGATTGGATTCATGAGCCCTTGCCTGGCGTTGACTATTTGGTTGGAGACAAAGTACCTCCTTTCGCCATTACCTTCATGGGTGCATGACCTTTCTCTTTTTCGATCTAGGCATTGCGGATATCGGACCCTCGGGCTTTAGGCTACATTATCCGATGGCCGATTCATGGTCGGAATTTCAGCACCAGGGATTATCCCTCTGTCCAGATGGTCCTGGACGACGTCGAGACCATTATTAGCAGCGCACTTGAGGAGAAACTGCGCATCCAGCGCCACGACTTCAAGGTATATAATTTTGTTGTTTGGAATTGCTTCGTGCACCTGAACTGTTTTCCATAGAACTACTCTGTCATGCTTGTCATTCCGGATTTTTATGATCGGGTTTACGTCCGGGAGTTTGTAAACATCCTCTTGGTGTCGTTGGGCTTCAAACAAATTTGCGTGCAACAGGCAAGATATATCTCCTCATCAGCATATGGACTTTGCCTGAATGCCAGCTCTTCGTGCCCTTTAGGAATCGCTTGCGGCGACTTATGGGGCTGGAATAAGTAGTGCGTGTGTCGTTGATATTGGAACAGTCAAAACCAGTATAGCCTGTGTTGATGAGGGTCTCGTCATCTCTGATTCAAGGTACATCCATCAGTATTCCCAGAGGCTGTTCTGATCGCACTTCAAGGATGTCGCTCAACATCGGTGGCAACGATATAACCGAGTTTCTGTACGTTCTACTTGAGCGGATTAATTTCCCCTACCGAGACATCGATCTGGCCCGTTGGCACGACTGGCTGGTGATGGAGGATCTCAAGTCGCGCTTATGTACATTGGCCGAGGTAAGCGTTTTCAGTTGATTTTACGGGATTTTTCATAAGCTTACGGCAGGGCGATGTGGCGTTGAATTTATACGATTTTGTCGTGAGACGACATGGTCAACCCACAGAGAAATATGGTCTCCGTGCTTACGATGAGATTATTCTCGCGCCAATGGTCAGTGTATGCGATTACACAAATTCGCATGTTCACCTTCCAGCCTTAGTGCGTGTTTGAGCCCCGTGTGATCGAGTTTGACCGAAAACGTGTGGGTTTTCGACCCATCTCGAGCACCGACGTTACGGAAGAAATTGTTGAGAGCCAGGCTGATCATGTTGTAAGTAACAAAGTATACGACCTGTTTTACACGGTGCTTTACCATGGGATGTAGACACAAGCGATGATCATCTCTACTCAACATTTACTCCCTTCTCCTTCATCTGCGGTAGATGGGTCTGCGGCCAAAATACCCTCTGCTGTACCATCACAAGGAGGTGAATCTTTTCCCACTGACGGCGTTTTGCCCACTTACCAGACTGCTCCAGGGAGCCCCGCTAATGCCACCGAGAACAGTGCGAAGGTCGAACAACAAGACGTTTCGCTTCCTTCCACCGCCGACCCCACGCCGCCGCCCGCGGCAGTAGAGCCGGGTGACGGTGATGCACCTGTGACCGTAGAGGTTGGGCGGGAAGGTAAAACGCCGCAAGCCAACCGCACAACCCAGGCAGTGCCACAATCCGGCCCTCCTTCTAGCAATTTTCCTAATGGTCTTCCCATCGATGTTTGTTCGGAGGCGAGCAAGCTCCCGTTGGACATAGCGATTTTTAATAGTGCGCGAGCGTGCGGAGGGGATGATAAAATTCGCAAGTACCTTCAAGCGGTTTTAGTTATTGGTGGGGGTGCTCAAATTCCTGGCATGGCCCATGCCCTTGAGAGCAGGTAAGGTACTTTCTCACAGACGACGGAGCGCCGTCTGATCGCCTGACTGTGGCAAGGTTACAAGCCATCGCCACTCCGTTGGTTCCAAATATGGACAAGGTACAAATTATACCACCCCCAAAGGATGTGGATCCCAAGGTCCTTGCATGGAAGGGCGCTGCTGTGCTCGGTAAGATGGAGTCCGTTGGGGATCTATGGTTAACCCTGGCAGATTGGGTACGTCTTATGCACTGAAGTGTTCACGTTGGACCTGATGGAACACGTTACAGGACGTGTTGGGAATGAGGGGATTAAAAGAGCGGTGTTTCTACCTTTAAAAGGCCATCTGGGGCGATGTTGATTGCTTTTGCATGTGGACCGTCTGCCCTTCATTATTCAATTTAATGACAACAATTGCGATGGGGCAACGTATTTGGTACATTACGAAAACAAGCAGCATATTGGCGGGGACTGGAAAATATACTGGCGGGTATAGCATTTGAGAACAGAGTGGTCCACGCACTGCTCGAACGGGTGAGGCTTGTAGCGGTGACATTCTGTTCACCGCGTTTACGGTAAGCGCCAAAATTGGCATAGTTCAACTCTCGGATACCCGACCTGCAGTCGTACATCTCAGACTTCGAGCCGGTTCTTGATGTTGACGAAATCGGTGGGCTTCAATGTATTCCATTGTGCGGCAATAGATGACATCTCAGTTTTCCCCGCTCTGTCGGCAAGGAGTGGAATGGAAAAACAAGGTAGCAAGCGCTGTGTCAAAAAAAGGCGACTTCCGAATCCGATGATCTCACATACCTCTCTCGCTTAGACCATTCCTGTTTGCTATGGCCGTCTTCGTTCCAATCAGACAGTGTGCTAGAAGCCAAGGCTGAAATACTGGCGAGTTCGTGGGACATGGTATAAATCAGACCGTGAATTGCAGTATCGGCTGTTCGATTTGGGGAAAAAGGGAAAGAGAAAATGGACCGCGGCGTTCGCTCTGGCGTGTGTGGGAGGGCAGTCCTACACAATGGACAGTCGACGGCCTCGTGCCAGCCTCCACATCCTTTATGAAGACGGGAGAAGAACCATTTCAAGATGCAGGCGGCACAAAACGTGTGGCCACAGTTACGGGGGATTAACGCATATGGACAAGCCCTGGGAGACCATGAGAATCCGCGAGAGGAATTGATAGGGGGATTTAAAACGTACATGACTTCAAAGCATCTGTGAGGCACACGGAGATGATTCAATTACGATAACGGGGATGAAGGGGGGTGGGACTCACAAGGGACAAGTGAAATATTCTTCTAGATGTTTCAGAGTCGATTGTGCAGAGTTAATTTTGTACTGATCGAACTGGGCGACCAGTTCCCGCTTTGTCTGGAGGGCCATATCCAGCTGGTCTTCGAGTTCTTTCACCCTGGAGGGTGCCTGGCTGCACGCGACAGCCTTTGCAGAGCGGGTGAACGGGCCCCCAGACATTGTAGCGTTGCAGGAACCTGAGCGCGATGTAACTTGAACTTGGATCTGCTGGCACTTTCTAGGCGATCTCCTTTCGGGCAGCAGCGATGATCGCTTTCGTTTCCTAGACCGGTGTAGTGCGTCTAATTCAGGGGCTAGGACTATCGTTAATGGAGCTCAGGATTGAGCACGGGCCAAGGGGTGAGACTGACTCGACGATGACGGTGAGCGCTGCATGTCGGTGTCTCTCCTCAGTCGTGCGGATCGACGGAGAGAGTTGTGCGCCATGCTCCTCGTGAATGGGCGGCGCTGGGCTCGGGAGGCTGGAGACATGGCGGAGTCGTCGACTGCCACGCAACTTGATCTGACCAAATTTAGAAGGTAGTGTAGTCAACCCACGTGGGAAAAATGGCGGAGGGGACTCGTTGCTAGCATCTCTCGTTAGGTCGTCGCACCGTATAGATGCAGACCAAAGCTGAGTTGATGTATCAGACTCTGCCACTGATTCCGCGCGGGTGGGGCCAAGAATAAAATATTTTTGAATGTAGGGCGCAAAAGTCTCCATGGGGCAGTTCGTTCTCGCTTACTGTCAGGCAGAGCGTGGGAACACTGAGATGAAAATTAACGTAGGGTGATCAACGAGAACGCGTTCGTGTTCGCGTTCAGATATTGGCCTGGTTGAAATGTCCGTTATTTTCGCCATAAACCAGGCGTTACGAACGTGCTGTACGTTTCAGATGCGGAGCCCCGAAAAATTGCCGCATCGCTCTCATAGAGTTGTGACGCGAAAACTCAAAGAAAAGAATCGCGCGTTAGTCCTTTTTTAGTCACGCCGCCTGAGGAGTACGATCGCTTGATACTACTCGGCTTCTCAACCGCAAGAAGCGACGAGACCACTTATGGCACCTGACTGCGTCGTACGTACGGACTCCCTTGTGGCGTGTCAGATAAACTGATTGCAGCAAACCTGTGGCCCGTGGCAGCGATAACTCGGAAGGGACGACGCGTCATCTAGCTGAATATCGGACACACAACCAATGCGCATGGCTGCTGTGTTTTGATTGCGCATCGGCGGTGGCTGCATGGATTCCAATGTATTTGACGGTCGAGATGCGCGACGAAGAGCGTCCGGATTAAACGAGCGGCGATTTTCATTCGTTCGAGGCTCTGCTTGATTCGCCCGAGTGCAGGCCCGGGGATCGCAATGTTCCGAGTGACCAACTTGCGGTCCGTTGCCGAGTGCATTGGAACAAAAAAAGACATATTCCGCTGACGGCAGCTGGAGGACGGGCAAGCCACTCGTCGTGCCCGAGGGTGCAAGGTGAGCCGGTGACGGGCCGGATTGCACTGCTGTGGCACATCGAGAAGCACCGCCACCGGTCCGTGAAAAGTTAGATTCCGCGACTGAATTGTACCCAAGGAAGAGAAGAGAAGAAGGGGCGGAAGCGAACCTGATGCGGTTTCGATGTCTTGGGAAGAGAGGCGGTGATGACGTGCGGCGGGTCCGAGAAGCCAATAGGATCTCCCAGACGGGCGGAGTACGGGTGATAAGCTCGGAGGTGGCCGAGCTGTGTGCGCGTCGGCGGCCGATCTGCTGCGATTGTTGTCGGCAACCTCCAGTACAAGGAAGGACCAAAATTGGGCATGTTGACCCGGATGATCGGGACTGTATTTGAAATAAGAAGCTGTGCTAGAGACACGTTATTCGGATCTGCAGATTTTGTCGAGCCCGGGACTAAGAATAGCAAGCGTGACCCCATCACGCGTCACACAGGGAATCTTCGAGTTACTCGAGAAGATCACGGCGAGCGGGGACACAGCTACCTTGTCGTCGTCGTCGTCGTCGTCGTCACCGTTGCCGCCGCAACACCACCGCCGCCATGCCAAGGAGGCGCGCGTGTCGAAGCGGCGCGGTCAGTCATGGTGAGCACCGATATTCGTGTCTGACCGCGTGGTGCACGTACGTACACTCGACTTTCCCCATCTTGGCCGTAAATAAACGTCGACTCCTCGAATGAACCGATCGCACTCGTGTCGACCAGCTTCGTCATTTCTCCTTCCCGTTTTTCTCCCTTTTTCCGCGCCCATTTCTCTTCCCCTTCACCATGGTCGAGGTACAACAACAGCCCTCCGCAGTCCAATCGGATCCGACTGTCCTTCCTCCCCTCTTCGACGATCTTTCTTCCTCTTCTCATCTCCGTGACCATTCCTCATTAGCCTCTGAACGACAATCCATTTCGGTTCCAAACCAATCTCGGCCAACTCCTCTCCTCATGCCTCTCCATCATCCCCGCCCATCCTCTCGTCCTACCGCCCAAACACAGTCTTCCTCTCGCTTCTCCTCTTCGCCATCACCGCCGCATGTCCGTCCTACTCCATTATATCCCCCGCCTCACAGCGCACCATACTACCAGAACCAGTTTGCCTCATCGGCAACTTCCTGCCCTCCGAATATGGACCGTTACTCAATCGCGAACCTTGCTGACCGCTATTTACGGGCTACTGATAAATACCCCCATCCCCTCCTAGACCAACGCCGCATGTCCGAACCGACCATGTATGGCAACACTCCAAGTGGTTACCCTTCCAATACAGCAAATCTATCTAACGCCCGGCACCATCAACTACAACACCAGTACCACTACGTCCCCCCGCAATCGTGTGCCCCCCACTCCTCTCCTCTCCGTCGCCCCTCCAACTCCCGTGCCGTCGGTGGCTCTCCCTGGAAACAAGATCACCATCTTCCCTTGCCCCCCTACGACGCCATCGAACTCGAGGAACCTCTCTCTCCTCTGAACCCCACATTCTCCGGTGGTGAAAGCCCACCTTCCGTGGGCATCTCTGGAATGATGTTTGGTTCCCTCCACGACGACTACGGCCCATCCCCCCCTGGCACGGGCACATCCACTTCCTCCAACGCACCCGCCACCCACAACCAGACCCACTCGGCCGGTGACGCAAGTTCCTCCTCGAACAGTAGACAGTACTCCTTCGTTCCCTTACCAGGAAATATCGTCAAGAAGAGACCCCGGCGCCGTTACGATGAGATCGAACGCTTGTACCAGTGCTCTTGGCCCAACTGCACCAAAGCATACGGCACCTTGAACCACCTTAACGCACACATTACGATGCAAAAGCATGGTCCGAAACGCAGCCCTAGTGGTAAGTCTCGATTCTCCAATCCCAGACGAACCTTGCACCACACTGACGGTCTAATTCGCCTAGAGTTCAGAGAGCTTCGCAAACAGTGGCGCAAGGATAAGAAAGAGGAGGCGGAGGCGGAAGCGAAAGCCCTCGACACAGTACGACATGGATCTCACCAAGCCCAGCACCCCTCCCATCATCATACCTCTTCCCACTCCATGTCGGGCGCGGACTATCAGTCACAGAATGTCTACGCCCATCACCCCCCACGATCCGTCCAGCCTATCGAACATCTTGACGGTCTTCATGACCCCTATGCACATCAGCGAGATGTGTACTCTCGCAGATCACAACGATACGGATTCGCCTCCCCACACTCACAGCACAGCGGCATATCTTTCCCGCACTCTCATACATCAGGCATCAACACGTCCAACGTCCCCGCGAATCGGCTACCGGCGAATAGTACGCTCCTGACGCCACTGTCAGGATATGGGCCATCCTCGATGAGTGGTGGCCCCGGTTTCGGTGCATACAGTTCCTACGATTCATATCATAGTGACAGCCGTTCAAGAGCTGGTCACGGAAGATCGCGTTCCAGCCACGTCCACCTGGGCAAGTCGTGATTGTTGATGTTGACGATGCCCCACCTTCGTTTCTCCCCCCCTCGATGGTGCTTTAATCATCACTGCCATTTCGTTCTGTCGTGCGTCTGCGAACACGAGGTTTTGTTTTGTTCCCACCGGCCGGGGCTAAACCTTGTCTCCACGCCCTATGATGCCCTCGCCACAATCCTAGATATGCTATGGGCACGATAGGCCGCTTTGCTTTCAACGTGAACATATCTTATTACCAGTATGCTCGTCTCGGATCCTAGTTTTACATCACGATGTTATCGTTTCATAAGATTATAACGTAGATTTTTTTTCTTGTAATTTATTTGCGGATATACAGGAGGAGCATGTGCATTCGTGATCTAGGCAGAGCAGCTGCGGGAGAATGCCGTAAGTTGCCTCGGTACGAATGAAAGCCAACGGCCATAAACCAACTAGACATGGTGCATGCACCCTCGTCGAGTGTGAGCATCAAACGTCCAGATGGCCTATTGGCCTCTCGTTCGAGCTCAGAAATGGCTCCCATGTCATGGACCCAGTGTTCACAGGGTAGCCGTAAGCGGCAATGATTTCTGGCTTGCAGTGTCCAATAATTGTAAGCGAGGGTCCGGCCAACCGACACCCACTGAGGAGCGCATCTTCTACTCTCACGAGATTCATCCACCTATTTATTCAGAAGAGTAGCCCAGACGTCTGTTGTACGTCACGGATCCATGTGCGCTCGGACCATAACCTTGGGCAGTAAACGTCGAACTCAAAAAAAGTGGGCAGCATCCCAGTCCACTCTGGCGGGTTGGAACCCCTGATGCAGCAAAAACAGACGCATATTGGTCGATGGTCGGATGCTTCAGGGTCTTTTCTGCGGTTTCGCACCTGGTTCGAGGATCGATCTGTGTTCGGTTCCCTCGCGTTCTTGACGGCAATTGGAAGAAATTTTCGAAGCACGGTCATGTGTCGCTTCGAGGTCAACGACATCCTGCCAAGGCTACAGAGTTATCAAGTACGGAGGTCTGTCGAATTACCGAGAGAACACTGACACATGTTCTGGAGTTCTTTCATGAATGATGAGCCGGGCAGATGGTGGACTGTGGTGTATGTCTTACGGCAATGGGTAATGGCTTGTAGGCATTCTGACGTCTGTGTACTCGGGCGGTGTACTTGTTCAAACGGGACCGGGGTCGGTCACTGCTGCTGCTGCGGGACGGTATCGTATCTGCCCCCGAGTAGGAGTGAGCGCTGAGCTGTGCTTTGTGGCGTTGGGGCGAAGCTGATGGAAGCGTTCCGATTGGTACCTTCCAAAAGAGGCAAGGAAGAACAATAAAAAAAGCCGGCTTGGCAACTTCCTCATGGACGTGTGACTTACCGGGTAGAATGAAAAAAAAAAGGGAGAGAGAGGGAACCGTCAAGCTTCGAGACTGGCCAATTTCGAGAGAGAGAAAGTTTGAGTGGCTAACTTGTCATGAATCCGTTTCGCTTGCGGGACAAAATCCCCGCTTGACCATACAGGGACTAGCACGGGCGTAGACACAAGAAAAAGTCAGAGTCGATGCCATAGACTCTGCAGCACGCTTGGGCGTTGACGTTACACCATACTCATCTCTCGTACGTTCCATTGTTTGATCGAGGATGCGTTTTACATTGCATTTAGAGGGCGGGGTGTAGGTGCGAACGTTAGCGAGCCACGTATTACTGACTGACAGTGTCGTGATGGGGTTCATCCATCCATCCATCCAACACTCCTCCTTTGGCATCCCCAATCCTCCTTTCCATGTGTACTTGTGTTCAGCGACTCGGCGTAGGAGGAGTGGCTGTGCTGATAATACCTCGATTGCAGCTGATTCCGTTTCAGGTCAGAGTTCGCGACTGCGGTGACCCCGTCGTCGTCTGCCCCCCTCTTCCTGTTCGACCATGTTCAGACTTGAAGATATCCCTGTCGAAGTATTGCTAGACAACCTCTTGCCATCTCTCCCTACTCCGGACCTCCTCCGTCTTGGATCCACTAATCACTTTTTGGCCTCCCTCTGCAACGATGATACGTTTTGGAAGAGGAAGCTTCAGCAGGACTTTAATTTCTCGGATGAAAGCACTGCTCGTTCAACTGGTTGGAAATTCATCTATCAGGGCCTGAGCCGTCCACGAACCTATGTGTGGGGGTAAGAATCACCTTGATCGACTGTCATCCCTACCTTCTACTCACATTCACACAGTGAATCCTCCAAAGGCAGGCTTGGCAGGACCCGTTTCCCCCCATCCAACATCCGTGATGTGCCCTTCCCGGTTGAACTTTGCTTCGACAGTGGCGTTCGCATCGTGCACATTGCCGCAGCTGGAATGTGGGTCTTCCGGATTTCCCCAGAGAAATTATTTTTTAAACCCTTGCAGGTGCTTCTTTGCGCTCGATTCCAAGGGCAATGTATACGCATGGGGTAGGTCGCCGTTTCACAACTCCGATTCTAGTGCCTATTAATCATCCCACCCGTCTGTGAAGGCACCCTCAACGGACTTGAGCATGCGCTCCAAAGAGACGGGTTTTCTGCACCAGGAAAGTCCGCACACACCCCAATGAAACTTAATTTGCCTGCTGCAGTGCGCACTATTAGGCAAGCGGCCATCTGCCCACAATCTCTGTTCTTCTCACACGCCCTCTCGACAGCTGTGGAAGGCTACACGCTACTAGCCTCGACGATAAACTCAACGTCTGGGTTTTCCTGAGCTTCGGTCGACCATTCCGGCTCGTAACGCCACTCCTGGATGGAACTACTACGGACTCGATTCCAGTACAGGTCGCGTCTGGCTGGAACTCTTCTTCCGTTCTCACCAAGGGCGGAGACGTCTATGTTTGGTGGCCACTGCATGGCGAAATGAAGCAGGCTATCGATGCCCGCAATGCCGCCTTGGATGAGGAGGGGTTACTTGCCCATGCGTCCGAGGATAGTGTCATCCCGTGCGCCCACTGGGAGCTGCGCGACGACCCTTCCAAACTTCCGGAACTGCCTCGCTTACCCAGGCTTGATGGTACTGGTGTCGATGATGTCGATGTCTCCCTCGTCAAGATCGCCGCGTTGGAAAGCCACCTCATCGGCCTGACGAACCATGGGCATGTCGTCAAGATATTGGTTCAAACCATTGATATCGCTAGACAAGAGGGATGGGTATACGTGTGTCCCATTGAGCCCAATGTCTCCTTCTCGTGTTAATCGACGTTCCATAGCTTCCGCAGTTTTCGGAGTCTGAGAAAATTAAGCAACACATCGTCTCTGCTTCACCTGAGTTGTCATCGTCACTACAAGACATACACATCACTCATGTGAGCCAAGAATAAGCTTTTGTCGCGACGCGCTTGGCTAACAGATGAAAGATCTCCGCACAATTTGAAACCTTCGTTGCCTACTCGACAGGGTCTTCCTCCGTCGTGCTCATGGGTTCGCATGAAACCGATCCAAATACCGAGCCCCGTGTCCTCCCTGCATTGCAGAATAGGAACGTCATATCCGTTGTCCTTGGTGACTATCATTTTGGCGCCCTGACGTCTACGGGAAAGCTTCTGACCTGGGGGGAATACTCTTGTGGCGCCCTCGGCCTCGGCGATCCTACCGCGATTGAACCCGGTCAGCCTGGAGGCTACCGGACCGAACAGCAGCGGCAACATGCTTTACGGTGGAGGGGTGCAATTCCTCCCGCTGTAACGGAACCAGTTGAAGTTAGATTTGACCACCAAGAAAAGCGAAGCAGAAGGCGATTCTGTTTCGCGGCGACCTCCGCGGGATGGCACATGGGGGCTTTAGTGATCGACTTAGAGGTACGGGAATCCTTCTCTGAGCAACAGTTATTTGACGAGGAATTTTTTTTTTTTTTGAATCCACATTTATCAAGCCGGATGACCCAAACCAAGAAGAAGGTGTAGTCCCGATGCCAGGAGCATACCCTTCTGAGTCTGTGCCTTCTACGTCTACCAATCACCCTGGTTCGTCAAACGTTCCAGGCTTGTCCATATTCCGTGTTGGTTTCGCGGGTAGGGGGGCCAGTCACCGTCGACCCCATGGAAATAGACATGGTTGAACGAGACAACCATCGCCGTCGGAAGCCTAGTGTGAGAATAGTGTTTGAGGCTCGTGATGATTTCTTAGTAGTGTCGGAGGTAGATATATTTTTGTCTCGGCGTTAGTCAGAATGTTCAGGAACCCGGAAGGATCCCATGCGTGCTTACAATCACCATACTGCACATGATGCTAGAAATTATGGATGAATTCCTTAAACGTGCTGGTTTCAGCCCAAGCGACTCCGGCGATGTCGCCCGGACTGGCTCCTGCATAATCAAAAAGTTACCGAACCACGTATAAGTTAGACATCGTGCCTCCCTTCGGGCATCTCAGTTCACAATGCTCTCTCCAATCATTTTATACGATATCCCGAGCACGTTCGATGGCACCGCGTGGTCGCCCAACATCTGGAAGACGAGGCAAGGCCACTCCTTTCGATATATCGCAACACTAAAATCCGATCGCAGATATGCGCTGAACATCAAAGACATCCCCCACAAGACCGAGTGGGTGGATTACCCAGACATCGCGTCCCTCGCTGAGAGGATCGGTGCGCCTCCCACCGGCACCAAGGCCGACGGCTCGCCGTTTTACACGCTCCCCATCATCCAGGACCCCAACACCGGAAAAGTGGTCGCTGACTCGTTCCTCATCGCCGAGTATCTTGATGAGACTTACCCCGATGGAAACGCCCTCTTCCCCGCCGGCACGAGGCCTCTCGTTGCAGCGTTTGAGACCGGCGTTCGCAACGCCCTCGCCGGGATCATATTACTGCAGCTCGCGACCAGCCACCACGGCCTGAGGCCACGCAGCCAGGAGTACTTTAGGAGGACCAGAGAGGCCCAGTATGGCCGAAAGATCGAGGAGTTCTCGCCCGAGGGTCCTGTGCGCGAGGCTGACATAGCAAAGAGCAAGGAGGGATTCGCTGTGGTCGATCAGTGGTTGGCGAAGAGTAAGGGCAAGTTCGTGCTCGGCGACACTGCCTCGTATGCAGATGGTATTCTTGCCGGCTGGCTTACCTGGCTCAAAATTACCAGTGTTACCTGGAGCGAGGTCGTAACCTGGCACAACGGGCGATGGGTGACTTATCTCGAGAATGTAGAGAAGGGGGGCTATGCTCGTGTGCATTAAGCTGTTTCCTGGGTGGGAGAAAGGAAGCTCAGCTTGTGGAGTACAGATGTTCATTTCCTATAAAATGTCTACATCGTCTTCGACGTCAATGAGCAGGGCTAATTAGTGTCAACAAACTCCGATTGTTTCCCGAGAGGTCGGAGCGAGAATACAACGAACGCAGGGAAGAAAAAAAAAGACAGCTCAGCTGGGCCTGGCCGGGAATTGAACCCGGGACCTCCTCGATTCAGGGGAGCCCTAACAAGGAATCATACTACTAGACCACCAGGCCGATATGCGAAGGTCTTCGATGGAAAACTATTTGGTCGGCAAGGTTCGAGTTGCCAAAAAAAGGAATGTACAACGTGGGGACAAGGCAGTGATTCTGAAGGAGTGTGTTGTGAAAAAAGAGTGTAAAAGATCACATCAGTGGTTTATCTGAACCGGAAAATATTCCGCAGTGGAGTGGAAAGCCGACTTTTCGCAGTCCCTTCGATACCTCTCCGTACGTCTACATCAATCTCGGTCATGGTCAACCCTTTTTGTTTCGCCTGAGCCCTAGGAACCATGGCCGGATTCGCGTTCCCCTTGGCATGCATAGTTCGACAGAGGCGCTCGGTTGAGGTTGTCACCAAGGTCTGTTTGGAAAACTCTGGCCCGTTACCAGCAATCTGCGCAGACTCGGGTTTTTCACTCGTCTTAATCCGCCTAGAGGGCAATTCAGATTTCGACGCGGATTTCTTCTGAACCTTCTTCCCAAACGCTCCTTTAGTGAGTGTTAATTTGGTTGTATTGGCTATCGGTGTACAGGGTCTTTCAGAGGAAACGGTCGCCGGCGTTGATGGACGTTCTTGCGGGGGAACAGAAGTACGGTGCTTGGAATTCCTGGTAGCCCGATCTTCGAAACGGACGCTCTTGGCTTTCTTCAAGATACTTCTGACGTGAGGAGGTGTCGATGGATTGACGAGAGCAGGGCGCGGCGGTAACGGGATTCCTGGAGGACCACCAGAAAGGGTTCCCAACGATTGTGATGTAGGCCTTGAATGAAGACGAGGTATAAACCCGAGGTGCGTAGTGAGCTTTGGACTCTTCACAGGCGTTGAAGGGTTGTCGGGAAGGAAAATACTCCTATCGACAACAGTGTCCCCAACTTTATTGTCCATCGATCCCAAGATGCTGTCGTCGAACGTCGTGAGTCCGCGAGTAAATGACCATTCGTCGACACTGAATGAGGCGCGAGGTAGTCCTGCCTGTGAAGGCGACGATTCCTGAGTGCACGCAGACAACCGACATCCAAGTGCAGCGCATTTCGACTTGAGGTCTAGGAGCATACTCTCGTGGTGTGTAAAGAATGGAACAGGAAAAGTGTCGAATCGAGGCGACCAAGCAATTGGAGAGCCACGAAAGGCGGTCGGGATGTCTGGGTATTCCAGATGTTCGATAACACACCCATTCAGTTTCAAATTACTTATTGACCTTCCACGACGAGCAGCCAAGGGCACCTCAGCCGTGCCTGATGTCGCTCCAGTAGGTGAACCGGGAGGAAGGAAGGTTGCGGGTGACGGTGCTTGCGAAGTCCTTACGATACGACAGGGGTGGCATAAGGTCTTTGACTCCCCGCGGAGGATGCTTGAATCAACGTCCGCGGAGTTTGTATGAGCGTATCGCATCGACATGAGGGAATCCATAGATGCTTCAAATATGGTCGGCGCTTCCGATAATGAGTGCAATTCTCGTGAATCGGGGCCCGGTTTAGCGAGAGCCGAGTATCTGTTCATGCCAGTCACACAAGCATGTTCGTGGTCGCGCTGCACGGTAGAACATTGGTTGGGTTTGACCATATCGACTGGGAATATGCAACCTTCTGCTGTCCATCTCCTTTCCGTGGTAGGCATGTCACAACCCCACGGAATATGCCCCGGAGGACCATCGGGCGGTAAAGTATCCTACGATGCAAAGTAAGTGCATGCCCGAAATAGACTGCGGGTTAGTAGAACTCACGACCCATTTCTGAACATACACTTGTTCCTTTAACATCAACTTCATGCGAGGTGTTGTCGGAGCGGTCAGAAGCGGACAAGCGTCTTCGTCACTGTAACGATCACCCAATTCGAAGGCGTCTTGGCGCAGAGGGAAGGGAAGCCGAGCACGATGAGTGTTTAGAACGAAAAGGGGTGGCCGGCGTCCCCTGGGAAAAGAAGGGAAGTCCTGCAGGCAGCCGTCTTCGAAGTACAACGCATTGTCAGCATCACCAAACCCGAAATCCTCGGCTAACAACTTCGGCAGCAGCCTGGCCTGTCTCAAGACGTCTTTGATATCGATGGTGCTTGACTGAGATAGACTGCACTGAGAACTATTCGGGGAATCGATACGTATACGGGGGACCGACCAGTGGGGTGGCATGGTGGTTCACGGGGAGGTTCCGGTGTAAATGCAAAAGCCAGACTGAATGGAGGCTTGCAGCCCGAAACAGGGTATGAAGTACTTGCGGCTGACACGCTGGCGGGGGCTGACCAGCTCTCCAACTACTGGAGAGAAGCTGGCCATGATGTTCTTCGGCGAGGATTCAGGCCTCAGGCAGGACTGGGATGCAAATTCAAGTTAAAGAAACAATCCAGATACATGCGTGACATACAGAAACAGCCACAGTAAATCTCAGGGCAATAGATTAAATTCTTAGCCATGGCAAACGCATCCTCTTCCCCTGGCGCAACACATTTCCGACAGGGACATGACCCGAAGGGATGCTCGGGAAAGCCACTGTGGCGGCATTGCATCTTGAGCGCTGGAAAAACGATTTGAACGAAGCCTTCGTTGAGGGAGGTGAAATAAGCGGAGAAGTTGGCGCGGGGCATGGAGCGGATCGGCGCTCGAGAAGACGGCGGTGGTAAGGGATGTTATGTGTTGTCTCCGGGAGCCGAAGGGTACAGCGCGGAGGATGGCTGGAGTAGCCACAGACTGGATACGCGATGGGAGAGCTGGAACTGCCCGCAAGGAATTCGGGGGTATCACACTGTAAGAGGAAAACGAAAAAAAAGTCAAGGGACCAGGAGGATGACATACGTTGGGGATGTATATAAACCCTTCTGATTGACTGTTTGTGACAATTGACATCTCGGTTGGATATCCTGACACAGGGCTTCTTGACGAATCCTAAAGGATCATGGAATATTTAAGTGCACAGACAAGAGACTGGAGAGCAGTGCATACGGCACGACCTCGGTGAATGTCGCGTTCGCTAGGTAGACCAGTCAAGCGATTCTTTCCTTTGTCAAGGGATGGCCAGCCATCCAGGATCTCAGCGTCGTGTCCATCAGACTCGGTTACTGGATGTGCAGGAAGGTGGATCGCATGCACGATTGACTTGATATCGCCATCCCTAAACGAAGAAGCTTCTCTGACCCAGCTAGCCAAGTCATCCAGTTGATTAAGGATGGCCCGCATGTCCTCTGGTAGACCGTCTTCTCGCGGTGAGATCGAATGGGCGTAGCAATGCTGCTTAGAGTCGTCGTCGACGTGAGCAGACACGTGTTCCCCATTCTGTAGTGGTGGAACAAGAGCAAAGGTTCTTCCGGCGCATTTACATGAACACTCTGTGTCAGGCGCACGTGGAGGTAACAGAGGTAGGCTTATCTGCGAACGACGGTGCACGACGAGATCAAGGTTATCGACAGAGTCGTTGACATTGCTGCCAACTTGCGGGTCGTCGCGTAGCGTGTCGATACGGGGTTCGACCTGGGAAGTGGGAAGCGGCGAGCGGGCAACCCATGGGAACTGCGAAACAAAACGTGGCGGGAAAAATACACGTACCTGCCATGGAGAGTTATCCTGCTGTGACGAGAGGTCAAAGGGGTACGGCAGGGACGAAGACGAGGTATCGAGGACGAGATAGCGACGGAGCTGGTCGACTTGCACGGCGATCTGGAGGTCCTTCAAGGGCGCCGGGCGGGATGTCTTGTGTACCATGGCGAGTCGCTGGCGAGTGCGAATGCAGAGACGAGGTCCATAGTACAGTACATGGTGGATGGCGGACAAGTCAGCCGCTTGTCTCCGACCGCGTCGCTCGTTCACGACGACATTCCTTTCGATTGGTGAGCTTCATCTCTCCTTCTCGCTTTCAGATGACGAGTATCTTGGATTTGCACGTCAGTCAGATATGCGAAATTGATGACATTCCATCCCTGCTGATTTCCTTGTCCTCTTTACATTGAGCCGTTTCTCACCATCACCCTCCAGAGGCTGCAGGTCCATCTTATTTCTCCACCCTCGCATGTCCTCCACAACCACCCCAAGTGCCTCGCGCACTACCCTCACTGCGCCCTCGACCACGAATGGGACCGGGACCCTGTCAAAGTCCTCCGGCGGACTCGTGCCAACCAACACCGTCACCACCAAGGAGGGCCTTACTGTCCGTGCTCGCATTGACCCCACTCTTACCGTCGAGGACGTCGTCCGTCAGCTCTGCGTCAATCTCAAGGTCACCGATCCCTCATCTCATTTCGCATTGAGAGACCGCGACACCGATGAATTGGTGACAAACGACAATCTCAGAAAGAAGATCAAAAATAAGGTTCATCTAAGGTCTCTCGTTTGTCCTTGGCCATCCTCATTCTGCCACTCACCATGTCTACCCTAGGCTTGTCAATGCTTCTCATATCGAAGCAGCGGAGATCGTCCAGAAACTGAATTTTCCAGACGAGCGGTTTCTCAGGATGTCCCTGTTTTCTTTGCAGAAGTATATCAAAGTATGTACCTTATTTTTCCCCATTCATGGTAAAGCCCACAGCGCCCATAGGAAGAAAAGTTTGCACAAGAGTTTCTCAATCTTGACGGACTCCAAGCACTCGTCCACGTCGTTTATAATGAACATGGAAACACCCTTGCAGTACGTCTCGTCTTTCACATTTTCATGCCATCGGTCAATCGAGCTATCTTTCAACAAGTATGCACTCACGGCGGTCCAAAACCTGATGGACCTGGAATATGGCTGGTCGACACTCAATGACGAGTTCATTTTTAAAATAGTGCAGATACTTGCGTCTCCTCACTCTCTTATCAATGTCTGTCGACCTGCAACAGCAATCTTGAAGAAGCTTGTCGAGGCCGATCCCATGAATGCACCAGGTCCCATCATGGCCAGTTCCAGCAGGAGCCCACCTCAGCTACCTCCAGACTCAGTGTACAGATTCGGATTCCAATGTGTGTTCCAGCAGATGCAAAGGGGCAAAGGATCGCTGGAGACCGTCATCAATCGTCTAGGAAGCGCTGATACTGCCATGGCATTGAACAGGCATGTACCATCCTTGGTTGCTACCTTTGATTCACCGAGTTACTATTTTTCTAGCTTGATGTTAATAAACTCACTCTTATCTCACGTGAACGATGCTAGATGGGATGAATTTATTTATGAACTCGAACAACTGAATGTCCGAAAGGCCGTCATCGTATGTCAAATCTATACTCATATTCAGGTACGAACTAAAAGTTGCCACAGCGTCTCATGTCCTTCCATATTACTGACGATTTGACATCATGTATTCTGGATTTCCAAGCAAACATGATACGCGTCACTTACCGAAAGAAGACAACATTGGTAGAACCTCGGGCGGAACCCACGCACGACTCTCTGCTTCAGTACATCTGGGATAGCAGCAAACTTCACGAGGAGGTCGACACAGAAGGTCAACAAGTCAAATGGAGGAAGATTGGATTTGGCAGCGAACACATTATCGAAGAGTTCCAGGAGGTTGGCCTCCTTGGTCTTGATTGTCTGTCCAATTTCGTCCAGAACGATGCAGAGTTCTTTTCTAAGGTATCACGCATTGTCGCATGGCTCGAAAAATTCGTTTATATTGGATGACAGGTTGTTCTTGAGCAACTAAGTCGACCCAAAGAACGTCGTTGTCCGATAGCTATAGCATCCAACGAGATTGTCGAGCTTCTTTCTGAACACTGGGCCATCTTCGCTCCAGCTTGTGCATACACTCTTCTTGCAAGATTACTTCGGAAATCTGACGAGTCTCCCAGATTCAACACCAACGACATTCCAACCCTTCCTTCTCAACTTCTATAAGGTCCATACGTTGGCAATGCATTTTTTTCTCCGGATGTGGAATGAGAGTGGATCCGCTAGTGGTGATTTTGGCCGCATTATTGCACTAACCCGTAGCCAGTAGGTCTTCTCTCCAACTATTCGTTTACCCTTTGACAAAATTCTCGCCACCAAAGAGTCAAGGCTGCGCTACAAGGGGAGAGTACAAAAGCCTGGCACACGCTTGAACAGGACTTCTTGGAATGCGAGTATCGTGCAATCCGAGACCGTCAAATGCAAGAGCTGGAGGCTGAGGATGACCTACTGAGCAAGGTTCCAGTCCGGTAAGTGGGTTATGAAGCAAGTTCGGAACAATGGATTCATGTCAACCAGCAACCTAAAGGAGAAGCTTATGAGAGAATCTGCGGAATTTGTTCGCCAACAACGGATACAGTGTTTATTGCATGGCGCTTGGTTCATCAATGGTGTTCTGCCAGCACAGACAGGGTCCCTCAAGCGGCCTAGTGCCCCCTGGAGATTTATGCGCCTGGTATGAGCCCATCCACTCTCACTTCATCTCATACTCACGCAGGGGCTTTGAGGATAATGGCTTCAAGTATTTGCACTATGTGGACAGTCCTGCCAAGTTCGAAGTTCGCAGTGGATTGGAGGACCTTCCGGATCGCGCTGAGATTGCTGCCATCAGTCAAATTGCAACTGGCACGTGCACTCCACCCTCCAGTGCTATGCACAACCACGTCGATCTCCCTACTTCCAATACACCATCACCACTTTCCTTTTCATTGTTAACTGTAAATGAGGGCTCGTTGGCGGATCTCATTGCCACCGATCAGTCGACGTGGGCGGATTGGACAGATGGCTTGAACATGCTTAGACGAGACGGTGGACACGTCACTTCCGACGAGACTGCTGGTTATATCAAGGCACTCACCGAGATAGGTCTGAAAATCAAGCTTCTCGGCAAGTATCATCCACCCATCTCGTGTAGTCCTACGACTCAATCTATCATCATTCCAGACCTCACAGGTGAGAAGGTCGATATACCCAGCGGTCTAGTGGCCGGTCCACCTCCTACAAACACAGATTTTTTCTTCTCAGACCTACTCTAAGTATCTGTAATCATTTGTTGTAATTTTTGACCATGATGTCAGAGTGTTACCCCGATCGCGGTGAGCAACCATGGGTGACAGTAATCACTATTATTTGCCTAGAGCTTCTTACAGCAAGTAACTCTAAAGTATCGTAGATAAGTGTATGCAGTTGATGCAGAGAGTGTGATACAAGGTAGCAGTTGATGCAAGTTACAAAAAAACCATACATGGGATATCTTATTGATATGTGGTGTGGCGTACGGGGGTTGAACCCGTAAGATAATCGAACGAGTGCCGCAAGTTGGTTCGTGAGATGGAGAGTTTACCAAATGCAAAGAAGTAAAGAACAGACAGAGAGAAGCAGCATATTAGTTCACAAAACCATTCGTGTGTGCCACATAACTCTGCTGTGGGTGTAATGCCGCGTACTCTTCGCCAGCCTTGACAAAGGGGACGAATATTGCATCTGGGCTCTTGAAGTCATTGTGAACTACGTTTACGAGGTAAGAGTCATTCATGATATCCATGACGAGCTTCCGCGACGGCGAACCGGGCTCGTAGATATAGGCCCACTTGCAACCCAACTCATAAGCCTCGTCCTAAGATGGTCAGAATGTATAATTCAACGGCGAAAGCAAAAAGTAACACGCACCTTCCATGCCATGAAGCTGATCGCCTCAACGATGGTTGGTTGGATGATCTCCTTGTTAGGGAAAACGCCCCAGGTGACAGCATTCGGCCCGTCTGAGTGTGTGTTTGTTCGCAGGTCGCCTTGCTTGTTGATAACATAATATGTAATGTTGGGGTCGACCTCAATTTGAGATATAAGTAGCTCTAATAAATCACCATTCACGAAGAATTCCAAATATGCCTAAGTCCAGTATCATAAATACTCCACAAAGACGAGAAAAAGGTTGACCGACCTTTTGGTAGACATAACCATTGCTTGGACCCCAACCAAACCTCACGTCATCGCTCCTTGCCCCATTGACAGCGGGCTGAGAGTTGATTGTTAAGAAGCCGAGTCGGTTCATCTTCGCCAGATCTGAGGCGATGGCAGAAGTCTCTAATGAAGCTGGTTGGTCTGACCAAGGGAGGGACGGGAGTTGCTTCTCGCAGAATCGAGCAAACAAATCAGTGACATCGGCAAGGGACTTGGGCTCGCCCCAAAGTTTCAAAGCTTCTTCTTTCTGTGATGAGAAGGCTTAGGGGTACACGTAGAAGGCACGCATGGTTCACTCACAGTTTGCTTCAGCGAGACACCGTATCCATCCAATTCACCGTACGCGGGACTCCGAGAGTCGCCAAAACGTCCGTTTGGAAACTCGTCCCAATTCTCAGTGCGTGATAAATAAGACTTCGTACGATTTGCCCAGAATATCGGTCGGATGTTCTCTTGTCGGCGATTTGGTGTGAGAGACTAACAATAAATTAAGGGTGGGATTATTTTAAGGAATTGGCGCTTACCTGTCTCCAAGGCAAAGGTTTGATGGTCTCGATTCGCGGGACCAAGTTGAGCTCCTCGAGTAACATCTTGGTACCTTTCTCTAGATTCATGGTGTAGAAGTGAAGACCTTTGATACCAAGATCTGCATCGAGAATTTTGCGGCACATGTCCGCGACCAACTTTGTGCCTATCTCTCTGACCTTTTCATCGTTATTTTTGTGGGGTTCTAAAACATCCATGAAAGAGTGGGGAATTTTGGTCTTTGCAAGGCTTGTTGCTTTCAAGAACCCATTCCAAGTTTGGATGGGAGCGATGCCAGGGACAATGGGAACCGTTATTCCCGCCGCCCTAACGGCCTTGACCCAGTCAAAGAAGACATCGACATCGTAGAACATTTGTGTGAAAATGAAGTCGACGCCCTCGTCGACCTTTTCTTTCAGGTACTTCATTTCGAGTTCGCGCTCTTCTGGGGGGAGAAGCTGAAACTGGGGGAAACCGGGGACCGCGATATCAAAGTAGTCTCCGTATGACTTATGTATGTGTCTGACGAGATCGACTCCGTGAACGAAGCCACCTTCGACGGCTTCCCATTCATCTTTACCTGCAGGTGGATCTCCACGAAGGGCAAGGACATTACGGCATCCGTGCTGCTTTGCATCCTACGCAAATTTTCTGATTTTGCAAGGGCGAGAAGAGTGGGCGACTTACTGCAAGGGCGATATCGACTTTTTCGCGCGGCATGTTGGTGCATGTCAGGTGCATGCAAGTCTCGATGCCAAGGAGGCCCTGACATGTCTTTACCATCTCCGATGTGAGATCAGAAGTGCGACCGCCAGCATTCCTTACAAGCGGGTTGGCGGCAACGAGAAGGAGGATAGTAGGAAACATACCAAGTGATGTCAATAAATTCGGGGCCCAGGGCGCGCATGCGCTCTATACGGTCTAACAGGTTTTGAAGGCCCTAGAAACAGTGAGAAATGACATAACGCGCGATGGGGAGAGAATGCAAACCTGGGCTGTCCTCGGAGGAAAGTATTCGAAAGACCACCAGATCTTTCCTTCCTTTGTGGACTGCTCTATCTTTTTACTGATTTTCATGGTGTGGGCGTGAAAAGAAAAAGGACCGTGGTGGAAGGAGAAAGAGAAGTCAAAGAGAAAGAAGACTGGTTCTGGGTATTTTCTCGTGATCGGACCTGCGGCTGTTCTGATTCATTGCCCACTGATTCACCTTGAAGAATTTACCCCACGTGACCTACAGACAGACCTACAACATAGCGGTATCTAGTACACAATCCTTTTTCATACGGTATATACGAGGTAAATAATCGTCGTCGCAACGATCATGGCCATCACTGATACCAAGAGCGTGAAGTGTACCCTGCGGAGGCGCATGAGGCTTCAGCGCAATGGGTGACAGTGTGTTTCACCTTGTCATGACAAGGAATGCTCTCACTCCGAGCAGGTCTTTGACTCCGTTGTGGTACTCCCAGATGGCGGCAGCGATAACAGCCAAGGCGGCAACGAATTGTACAACGGCCGCGGGCAAGCTGGCTTTGCCAAGGTTCTTCTCTTGGCTGCCAACAGAAGAGCCGGAGAGGCGTGTTCCAAGTAAAGCGGAGGACGATAGAAGTACTAACAACAAGACCACCTTGATGTGCGACAAAAAGTTGCGCTCCAGCATGCAAAAATCGCGAACGTTGCTGCCCACGACCTCGAGCGACAGCGGCATAATTAACGACAAGGAATCGATACCGCGAACTACATAAATAGGTAACCTTCTTGGCACGTGACACTCGCGTTATTTGCCCCATTGTTTGGCGATAGTTGAGTTTCGTGTCTCCTCCCCATCTTCCCTTACGATCTTACGTTCATTAACGCCCCAGTGTCTGATTTCTGGCATTTACGACTCGAGACGAATTATCCATTTGCTATGGGTTTTTTAAAGAAGTTATTTTCATTCAGTATCAAGAGGTCCAAGAAGCGGTCAGCAGTGAATCCTTGCACACAATCCCCGGCCCAAAGGTGCCTCAAGCCATCATACCTCGATGATACGGAGGTCGCAGTTAGCCGATTGCTTCGTTCTTCATCAGGCCGATGTGCACCAGAACCACATACTCATCTTGACTCTCTGTCTCCCCTCCGTGAGTTTACGAGTAAACTCTTGTTGCGCCTCGTTTAGTATTCAACACACTGTTACTCATTCAGCGCATCCGATTGACTCGGTCATCCCTCCTCCAAAATCATCCTCTACGACCCTTGCTAGCGTATCTGCCCGAAGCACTTATTCTGTCACCATTCGCAGTCGGACAATACATAGTCGGACTGAGTTCCCAAATGCGTATCCCCCAATGGACTCGGATGTGACCTGCACGCCAACACGGTCATCCACTGATCCGGGCCGTCGTCGTTCGAAGAGTGTGCCCATCACACCACGAGACAAAAGTCGTCTTCTCACTCTGCGGCAGGACCCCTCTGTGGCGAGTCTCTTAAATCATTACGATGACGAAGGACACCTTAACTCCGCGCTCTTCTCAAACACTCCTTCCCCGCAAAAAGAAGGCCGTATTCAGAGACGTCGCACGGGATCTACCCTGCGACAGTTGCTTGGGCATCCGTCCTCTCCGCAATTGAGAATTGGTGGTGTGGAGGGCGACATTTCCTGGGCAGAAAAGTACCTTGGGTCGGTATCAAATATCTAGCCTCTTCCATATACTGACGAGATGCCCAGTGAAACCGACAGCAGTTCTTCAATATCTTCCATTGGCCCGCAAACTCCCATTGACACGCATTTTTCTCACACTCCTTCTACTGATGACAAAACTACACCTTCCATTGAATGCGATACCTCGGCCGTTAATCACCCGACTTTCTCCTCACTTGAAGTTGAACTTAGTGTCTCCACCGACCTTACAAACCCGCAAGGACCCGAGTCGCCATACGGGAATTCTCTATCATCTCAACGTGCTTCGCAGGTTTTCGGATTCCTTGGTGACAAAGAGAGGGCTCCTGATGGTCCGGTTTCGAAACTACCTCAGCCCAAGACAACTACCGCCCATTACCGACGCTTTTCGGCCGAATCCCCTCCTAGCGATACCAAACACTCTCATATCTCTCCCGCTCGTCGCTGCATTACCTACATCCCTCAACCTACTTCACCTATTAGCCAGCGACGTTGTTCTCTTGCCTCTGATGTGAGCAGGTCTCCTCCGCCTGTAACCACTGCTATATTTGTGTTACCACAGCTCAAGCATGAGGAGTCCACAACGCCACAGCCCGTCCTTGCTCAACGTACAGGACAAAGCAGCAGTGGACCTCGACTTCCCTCCAGAATACCCTCGCGACAAAATACAGGTCCCTCGTCAACCCCGTGCGAAGTTGACACGTATTCTGTGGCGGAGCTTCTTTCGTCTGTGCGACCTGTTTTGGACGAGAGGCCGAACTCTGATAAGAAGCACGGCAGTGTTATCGCCACTCGACCTCGTGAAATGCAATCCCAGATCCCCAAGCTAAGAACCGCATCAGGTTCTTCAAGTGGTTCCGTGGAATCAAAGCACGATCCTGTTCTCAAATCTCCGATCCGACACCCTCTCTGTCTGCAACCTGGAGTGCAGGTGAAACCTAGGTTAACAGAGGCTGAGCTTTCAGCAGGCATTACCCCTCATGGCAAGGAGAATGATGGACCTTCGCGACTTCCCCAACCTGTCACCCCAGTTCGACCGTTTGCCCTTCATTCACACCATCTGCACGAACAACATTCGCCGGCATCTTCGTCAGAGCTATCACCTGTTGCGAAACACATGATGGCCAGTTTGAGACAACAACGGACGCATGCCCGCCAACTCGAAAGGCGAGCAGGAAGGCTGGGCAGCAGTCAAAGCAAGATTCGGTATTGAGTTTGATACACCTTTCTCCCCTTGCTGGCCCCTCTGCGATTTAGCTTTGGCTGTTGATGAAGGACGCTTTCATTATTAATTCGCGATGTATTCTCAAGGCTTTGCACTGTTGTCAAACCAAGTACCTCATTATGTGGGGTGGTCATGGATCGATCAAGGTTCGTTAACGAGGGAAAGTGGCCTCTGGTCCAATCAGAACCCTCGCTAAATCTCATAAAAGGTGTCAGAAACACGACGTAATTCCTCCGTTCTGCAGATGTACGCTGATAAGTCTGAGTTCGAAATGTGTGTCTGAGTTCCATCTTGTACCTGTCGTCCCACACAAAAGTGTATGCTCTCCAGTTTTGATCTGGGTCTGAGTTTCAAAATGCTTGCTCTAGCTTTTTTTATACTTAATTAATTACAAGTAATAATTTTAAGAGAGGACTCGCCTTGTATGACTGCATGACAGCCGCAAGGGGCTTCGGAACATCCCACACTGGCCCCATCCCCGTGTCCCCCAAATACTTCCCTGCATCCCTCTCTTCTGCACCAAGTCGTACGCGATGACAACGCCGTATGGAGCCGTGGAAACAACCACTCCAGGTGCTCAGCCTCACAGTAGAGGACACAACGAGTACTCATCTTTGCTGGGAAATGAGACTCTTCTGAGACCGAAGGAAGGTCATGCGAGCATCATTAGCTCTGTCAGTAACCTCTCAAACACAATCATTGGAAGCGGTGCGTCTCAGGCTATCTTCAGCGCGTTGGAGGAGTGATTAATGGTATCGATCCTCAGGCATGCTTACGTTCCCTCTAGTCAGCCCTCAGTTTCTTTGCACCGGAATGTGTATACTCATGAAGCATTTTCCTCCTCTAGGCCTTGGCGACTGCGGGTATCATTCCGGGAGTAATCACGTGTGCGTTCTCTGGGACGGTTTGCGGCTTTGGTCTCTACCTGCTCAGTCGCTGTGCGCGTGCCACCCCACACCGACAAAGTTCGTTCTTTGCCGTGGCCCAACTCACGTTCCCTCAGGCAGCCATTTTTTTCGATGCCGCCATTGCCATCAAGTGCTTTGGTGTCTCTGTAAGGTCTGTTGCGCCTTAGCGAGTCCAAAGGGCTTTCGACACGACGATTCATTGACAGTTATCTCATCATCATCAAGTCGTTGATGCCCAATGTCGTCGCATCGATATTCCACGACCTAACTTCACCGGACACGAATCCCCCAGACTGGGCATTGTCCGGTCATGTCTGGATCATACTCGCCATGTTGCCACTTACACCACTTTCGTTCCTTCGCAAGCTAGACAGCCTTAGATATGCGAGCTATGTCGCCATTTTTTCCGTCGGTGGGTCGCATTCTTGACTCATTGGTCACTGTGTTCAACCGCAGCCAACGGCAGCATACCTGGTCATCATTGTCGTCACATGCTACTTTAAGCCTCTGAAGGGTACTCCGCCAGCAGGCGATGTCCATTGGGTGCATTTTACACCCAGCTTCATTACCACACTCCCTGTGCAAGTGTTTGCATTTACGTGTGCACAGAACGTAAGGCATAGTCTTTTGGTTTTTGGCATGGTGCTGATGAGCTCAGATATTTCCTATTTACAATGAGTTGCAGACTAACTCGCAGCAGCGTCTCAACACTGTCATAGGTTCCTCCATAGGTGGAGCTATGATTGTGTATGAGGTCATTGGGGTACTTGGCTACCTGACCTTTGGATCCAACGTCAGTGGTCGATCCGTCTTCCCGCTTTTTTTTTCGTTGATCATGCTGCCCGTGTTAGGTGGGTGGAAACATAATTGCGATGTACCCCTCCACATCGTTGTTCATTGCAGTTGGACAACTGGCGATAGTCACCCTCATTTCATTCTCCTATCCCTTGCAGGTGCAACCATGCCGCATTTGCCTGGACAAGATATTCAGCGGAGGAGAGCTGGTTAAGTCGAGATTAGGAGAAGATGAGGAGTTGGAGGAGCACGCTGGTGGCGATATGACGCTGTTGAAGCACACATTGCTCACTGTGGGCATTCTTATGTCCGGCTTCATCATCGCTTATAACGTGGATGACCTGCAATTGGGTGGGTCACTTGGGAGTGCATCCACCGTCTTTGCACTGACTTTGCGATGTGGCTAGTTCTCTCGTTTGTTGGGTCCACCGGGTCAACGACCGTATCCTTTATCCTTCCAGGACTGTTCTTCTGGAAGGTGAGACGTTCGCACGCATTGTTCAATGACGATTCAATGTTGATGTATTTTTTCCAGCTCTCCAAGGACGACCCGAGCGTGAGTCGTTTGCTTCATAGGGGTGCGCTAGCTCTCGCATTGTATGGGTGCAGCGTCCTCGTGTTGTGGTGCGTCGCGCATTGGCGAAAGGGTGACATTACTGATCATGGTGGATTCGCAGCCTCGGGTTCAACATTTACAAGGTTGCTTACCCGTCGTCAGTCAAAGGCCTAGTACTGTGACCACGCTGATCTCGGAGTACTACCTGCGTGTACATACGAATAGAGTACTACAACGTATGTAATGCACTGCCCAGTGCCAGTTGGCGTTCCCACGAGAGGTAGCACCAGCAGTAGTGGACTCTGTTGTGGTCTTTCCCTTCTCCCCCCTAGACCTACTAGATGCATCCACACTTGTACTAGACCGTCCATCGTGTACGACATTCCCTGCGACGAACCCCCGGCGACCAGCGCAACCAAATCAACCGACATCTTTCCTTCATTCATAGCACAGGTCGCGCGCCAACCAAGCGGATGACCATGCCTCCTTCCCCGCCCATTACCACCATCCTCGCCATGACCGCCACCCCAAACTACTCTCATCCAGACCTCCATCCCCCTCCACCAGACACCACCACCGCCCGCTCTCCCTCTCGCTCGGACTCAGAACCACTAGCTGACTCCGACTCCACTGGCAGCGCCAATGCTAGCGCTCTCCCAGATGTCGATCCTCAAATCGTCGAGGCCCTCAAAAGTAAAGATAGGATATACGTCTTGAAGCTCGGCGAGCAGATGGAAAGTTTAATCAACGATCGCAGGTTCGTTTTTTCCCATTTCGTCTCTCGCTGCGACTTTCTCCCCCCAATTTCCTCTCTTTCACTGTCGGACGTCGCATTCCAACGATGAGCGATGCATGTCCTTTTTTTTCAACGCGTTCGCTGACGATGCCATTTCCGCAGGGCTCGCATTGATCTGATGCCAAACACCTCTTATCAAAGACTTCTTGTGCACAGGTGCTCCACCTATTACAGGCTGGCACCAGAAACAGACCCCATCACCAAAGTAATCAGCGTATTGCTCTCCCTAGATAGTAGAATGTGAGTGATGCCGAATGCGACTCAGCAGCTCCTGGAGCACTCATATGTCATTTACCCAGACCTGCTCGCCGTATTGCAGAGCTTGTCCCTGTCCAGTCACCCACGCAGCCCACTTTTAAAATTATGCGAAGATCTCCCGCCGACCGTCAACGACCCAAACCCCTCTCGCAAGCTGGTTCAGTTGCCGGTGAAGAGGCTGAATTCTCCGATCCAGAGCCGTCGGAAGCTGGGAGCCTCGGTGGCCGGAGTAATGCGACCGGCAGTAGCAAGAAGCACAAGACGATTGCCGAACGAGAAGCTGCCTACAATGAGGCTCGTTCCAGGATATTCATGGATTTTGACGAAAAAGAAAGAGGGAAGGACAAAGATCTCAGCGCGAGCTCCTCTACAGTTAGTCTCACATCAGGTTCAGTGACAAGTGCAGGCGAAACGAGCAGCATGGGCGACATGGACGATTCCGTAAGCTCGCCTACGACAGAGAGCGAATGGTCAGGCCCAGCCGTACGCGACAAAAAGGATCGCCGTTCCAATGGTTCATCATCGAGGAGTCTTCGCTCGACAGGACCAAGCTTCAATGGGTCCAATAGTTCTCGTGGTTCGAGAGCCCCCTCTCCATCATCCTTCAAATACCCCACATTGTACGAGCCATCGCCTGCCTCTGTACCTTACGACCTATCGCAAGCTCCGGTTCAGACACCCGGATACGGTAACCCATACATGTATGCATACCCACAACCGGCTCCCCCTCCACCGAATTATGTTCCTCCCTATCATTACTATACTTCATACCCCTACCCTCACCCTCAGACAACTCTTCAGAACACAGATCACGGTAGTCCTTCCAATCAAGCCGACGTTTACACGTCCCAACCACCACCTCAGCCTCACGGGGTTTATGTACCCTACCCCTGGCATTCGCCTCCTGCCCATCCTCCTCAGCACCGATCTCTTCCCGGGCCCAGCCCTTCCGTTGCTTCCCCTGGCTCCCAGTATTCGGGCTACACGCCTCCTGTCCCACCTTACGGGCCTTACCCGGTACCTTATTATCCCTCCCCTCCAATGCATCCCCTGCAACCATCGTCTTCTCCAGCTCAAAACCAAGCCCACTACCCCTCTGACTACAACAGTGCACATGACCCATATGCTACTGGGCGTCCGTTTCCAGGGGTGATCGGTCAGCAGTCTCCCCCAATGGCCCCCAAGCCCAGAGGCGCGCCGCCCGCTCGAAGTGCGTGGAGTTACGGTCCTGGGATAGGTATGGGAGGGTTCGGGGTGAATGGTAATACAGGCAGACCCGGTGGAGGTGGCGGTGAGGTTGTGGGACCACGTTTGAGTTCAACGGTGAGAAGACATCCTGGACATTTGAATGGAAATGCTGGTACCAGGACACCAGCTAGTGACGAGGCTTCATCCCCAGCCGTGAGTTGTCCCTCATGGTCTCGTCGTGTCATTTGTTCTCGACGTTTTCATGGCAAATCGACTTACAATACTCATATCCTTCTAGACATCTTCCGCATCGTCGTCTTCACGGAGAACGTACACGTCGACATCATCACAACACCCTCTTCCTGCGAGACCTGACTGGGCTGTTGGTCTTAAGCCTCAACCTACGTTACATTCCACTCATCGGCATCACGAACACTCTACAAACTCTCGAAACATGTCTCCTGCCCGAAGCAACGGACAGCGGGCACAACAAGTTCCACCACCGCTGCAATCAACAGACTTTCCACCGCTTACGGTGAACCCTGCGACAGAGAAGCGTGTGCCAGTAGCGGGAGTATGGAACAACTCGTCATCTAATCGCTCCATACTTTTTCCCGGAAATAATACGTCTGGAAATGCCCTTGTGAACCATGCTACGCCCAGTGTGGGTGCTACTCTTACCAGTTCGCTGGGCAAGGTGGACGAATCCGAAGGTTCGCTTGCGAAGGGGACAGGGACCAATGAAACACCTGGTGCCAAAGCTGTTTGGAAACACACTGGCACGGTACCGAACCGCAGTTTAATTCCCCAAGATAGGGTCGACAAGGACAAGGAAAGACTGCGCGGAGAGGTTGTCGCAAGTGCAATATTGGTCGACAAGGTTACCTTGCTCTCGGTCGAGGATGATGAAAGTGAGGGCCCCATGAATGCGGCCAACGGTTCTGTCCCTGTGGCATTGGTTACTTGATTGACTTGGGTAAGAGTGCGATTTACTGTGTGACACTTGCGAAACATTGAAGATATGGCACAGCGTCGCATACGGTAGACTTACCCCAAGTCGAGGTATTCGATGATGCTGTTGATTTTGCAGCTTTTAGCGCGCCAAGATTGCACTGTCACCATTACGACTAGATATATATAACATAAAATGTCTGTAAAACATATAATAAACTGTTTTTTGAGACGCCGTGTGTTTTGTTTGTTTCCAAGGCTTTTGCCAAACAAACGTTCACCGCCACCTCCATGACTACGCGTTTGCGCCACAGGACACATGCAGAGGAAGAGGATGCGTCCGCCTTGAAACTTGGAGCTGGTGCGTAACGTTGAAATCTATGATACGAACCGTCTGAGACGTTGTCGCGGTACAGAGTTCAACAACGCCGGCTGCCTGCTCATCTCGGAAGTCAAGTACCTGCTCGAGAACAGAGACAAGGACGCGCCCGATACTGCGTATGTACCACCCACAAACTCTGAATCCGAATCGCTGATCGTGGGTGTGTCGACAGCGTCTACAACAAAACGCTCGAGTACGTGAAAACGTTTGCCAAGTTCAGCACGACAGACTCGGCGAGCGCCGTCCGAGAGTGCGTCCGCTTTCCGAGACGCATTTACGTGGACTCTGACGCGAGATTGCGTGGACTAGGACGTTGCGTCGGGAGCCGGCGCTCACGCAGTTCGAGACGGCCCAGCTCGCCAACTTGTGCCCCGCGACCGCGGAAGAAGCCAAGAGCGTCATACCAAGGTGCGTGCGGGCAAAGCGGCTCACCCGGGTCCCCCCTGTTCATCATTTGCCAGTCTCGTCAAGATCGACGACGATCGGCTGCAAACGCTTTTGGACGAGATTCAAACGATGCGCAAGTTCCAGTCATGAACCATTTAGATTATCGACCGCTCTGTATGTTTGGGTATAGCAAAGGAACGTAGTCTAATCCGGTGCTCGTGCTGCGCGGCGTGATCTAGGCCCCGACGGGTGGTGGACGCTATCCTTCCATGTCCTCCAGCGCGGATTTGCTGATACCCTCCTCTTCTGGTCCGCTCTCCTCTTCGAGTGGTGGAGCGTCCTTGAGTTTCTCGACGTTGGTCAGATCGAAACGCTTGCTCTCCTTGAAGGGCCTTGGTCTTCTCTTGGTGTCTTTCTTGATGACCGCAGCCGCAGGAATGATACCTCTCGGGTTCAAATACAATAAATCGTTGCCTTGGTAGTGATCCACGTGTCGAACCCAGGCGTCGAATCTGAAACACCTGTCGGTGCACTCTGACCCAGTGTCGGGAGGGAGGGACATACATTCCATAGCGATCCTCGGACGCGCGCATGTCTTGGTAGATGAACTTTTGTTTGAAGGCGTTGATCGCCTCTCGGTGTTGTTCAAAGTCGATCGGTGGACGAAAATCGGCGTGCGAGTGATCGTACTTTTCGCGTTCGTTGGCCGCCGTCACTTTCTGATTGTAGGAATCAAAGATGGGGTACTCGAGAAGCAGGCCCAAGGCGGGCATTTTGGGCACGAAAACCATTCGAGGGCCATAGAGCTCGAAAGCGTTCAGTCGAGCGGACGTACTGAGGAGTACGAGACTCTACCTCATTGATGATTTCGGGTGGCGTTCCGGACCGGCAGGAGAGAACGAGGGCGGACATCATTTTGCGCTTTATCGGTCGATGATCAGATAATGATCATGATGGTCAGTGGCCAAACTTACGATCTAAGTAGATTTGAATACACGCTGGTGGGGGGTTCGCGGATCGCATGAGCAGACATACCTGGTGCAGCATGAAACTTTGTCCATGAAAGAGCACGCTGATCCATTCCGTGTCCCCGTACACGACGGGGTCCGCGATCTGTCGAGTTGAGGGGGGAAAATAGATGGAGATATTAGGGGGACGGTCACCTGGATTTTTATCATGTGACGTTGATTGCTCCGATCTATAAAGTCGCGACCGACGGTGAAGTTGTGAAAGTTGTGCGTGCCCTCGAACTTTTTGGCGGTAGCTCGCAGCTTGTCGACGTCTTTCAAGTCGGCTCTCCATTGTCGCTTCCGAGAGAGGTCTTCTTCTGGGCTGGAAGATTTGACATCTGGTAGATCCCAAAAGGGATGGAGGAGAGTGTCGTTTGACGGACCGTTGAGTGCAAACGCAGAGTTTGGTTTAGGTGGAATTAATAGATAGGAGGGGAAGAAGTAAGTGTACTTGCGGCTATCGCAGGACCTGTGAGTATTGTCAACAGAGGTACATCGAACTCAAGGAGAGCCATACAGTCGCGCGTTGAATCCGCCCTGAACGCGGACCTTTGAAAAGAGGTGACCGGCAAACTCGATTCGGGTGAACGATGGACTTACTTTGGCCCATATGCGTATTTCGGGTGGGAGCTCTTCGTTGACGCGAGCGACCCAGTCCTTGACGCCAGGGATGTTGACGATCAACTTGATGGAGACGACGTTGCCTGCTGCGTGGACGCCCGCGTCTGTCCGAGCAGCGCGTCCGAGACTGACCTGTCCGTTCTGGTCAGTCTGGCGAGCAAGACATGGAGTGGTGAGGGCACTTTCTTTGGTGGGATCGTCAGCATTGTCCTTGGACACGGCGCCCGCACGGACGAGCGCGTCGAATAAGACGCCCTCGATTGTCTTGACGTCTGGTTGACTGGGACAGATGGAGGTGTGGGACGAAGAGGGAAAAAGAAAGAGAGACGCACATTTGCATACCGCTGCAGCCAGACCCGCAGAATCCGAGCAGGAGGGCGGTCATGCGCTTTGGTAGCCTCGGTGGTCTTGGGCCCTCGTCATCTGGGTTCGGTCCAGTCTGACGAGGTGCACGACGCCGGCCAGCGTTTTTCGCCAGTTTCTCTTTCCCCTTGCGAGATTTCGCCCCGCCCGCAGTGTCTCGTTTCGCGGTGTGCTCGTGTTCGAGTCTCGGCCATTTAGAAGATTCGGACGGGCTCGGGTCCTGGAAGGGTCTCTTGGGCGTCTCTAGTGTCGTAGACATGTCCTTTGGACGTGGACGGTAAGGAGTGATATGTTGGATGGAGCGGAACAGGGTGCGACACAACATGTTGTTGTTGTTGTTGTCGTCGTCGTCGTTTTCTCTCTTTTTTTCTTGCGGTCATGGCTACGACGAGGCGACAGTCCAAGATCACTATCGAGTATCATCGCCCGTCGCGCGAGTCCATCCAAGAGTACTCGGACCTCCTCAGAGACGCCAACATCAACGCACTCACCGCCGCCGTCGCCGCCAACTACAACGACCCCGCCACCTTTCAACCAACCAGACAAGCCCCGCCCCCGCCCCCGCCCCCGCCGCCTTCGTTCAGGTCAAAGACGCCCGCCGACAGAGTACGCAATTCACTTCAGAAACCCCCGCCAAGATCCCGCAAACTCTCTCTTTCTTCCCCATCCACACCGCAGTCGTCTCGCATCGACCTCGACCCGTTTGCGTCCCCCGTCATGTCCTCGCCCCCGCCGCCTCGCCCATCTCGCGCCAACACAGCGACCCTCAACGACCTCTTCCCTTCAGCCTCCAACCCCGCAACGAGGCGTCTCTCCGTACCCGCCACCGCCTCCCCGCCCGACCCCGCCTTGACCAACCCTCAAGACCCCTTCCCATCCCTCCCATCCAGCGACGGCATCATCCCCACTCCCTTGTCTACCACCCCCATTCCCGGAACCAGGTCCCGCAGCGGTACACTCGCTCTCAAGCCAAAGAAGGGCATGCTCGGCTTCATGTCAGACGTCTTCAACTCCTCCAAGCGACCAGAGATCAGCACCCCTTACGACCCCGTCCATCTCACCCACGTCGGCTTCAACTCATCCACAGGCGAATTCACCGGCCTTCCCAAGGAATGGCAACAGCTGCTCCAGGAGAGCGGCATCTCCAGATCAGAGCAGGAAAAGAACCCACAGGCCGTCATGGACATCGTCAAGTTCTATCAAGAGGGCCACGGCGACGTCTGGGACAAGATGGGTGCCGTTGAGACAACGTCCTACCTCGGCCCACAAAAACCTTTGGTCGATCCTCCCTTGCAGAATTCGGTGCGCCTTTCCTCCTCACAATTCCCATCCTGCTCATCCCTTTTCTTCCCAGCGTCCAGCGCCACCTCCCCCGAAGAAAGTGATACCGTCTCCCATCGCCCCCTCCCCACCCACCCCCTCTGCACCTTCTCCCAACTCGTACCGCCCCGCACCAGCACCACCCACCACCGCCTTGCCCTCCCTCGATCGCTCCACCTCGCAGCGCACCCCAGTCCGCACCAGCAAGCCACAAGACCTCGGTCGTGCAAACACAACCACCCGAGCGAGGCGTCCTCCCAGCGTAGGGGCCACTCAGGCACCCCCCCAATCCGGTGCGCCAAAGCCACCTTCTAAGCACTCTCGATTCTCTCGTTCTGATGTCACGCTTAAAGGCCCACAAACGACAAGGGAAAAGGACCCGAGGGCTGCACACCAGGCGCAGCAACCCAGCCCTGCCGCCACCAGCTTGGCAAAGTCAGCCGCCGTCGCCACCCCCCGACGGAGGGAGAAAAAAGAAAAGGACAAGGAGAGCTCTGACGACATCATCCGCCGCTTGCAGCAAATATGCACCGACGCCGATCCCACAAAGTTGTACCGAAACCTCGTCAAGATCGGCCAGGGGTGAGCTCTTTCTCCTCTCTTTCCTCCCATCCGAGCCCATCGACAATCCATCATCGTAGCGCTTCTGGTGGCGTGTACACTGCGTACCAAGTCGGCACCAACCTCTCCGTCGCCATCAAACAAATGGACCTCGACAAGCAGCCCAAAAAGGATCTGATCATCAACGAAATTCTCGTCATGCGCGCTTCAAGGCATCCCAACATCGTCAATTACATCGATTCCTTCCTGCACAAGAACGACCTCTGGGTTGTCATGGAGTACATGGAAGGAGGCTCGCTCACCGACGTCGTCACTGCCAATTTGATGACCGAAGGTCAAATCGCAGCCGTATCCAGGGAAACCGCCCAAGGTCTCGAACACCTGCACAGACACGGTGTCATCCATCGCGACATCAAGAGTGACAACGTCTTGTTGAGCATGAACGGTGATATCAAATTGAGTGAGTGCAGCCCCCGGGTTTGCACGGTCGCGACTGATCCGCGTGTCTCTGTCCAGCCGACTTTGGCTTCTGTGCCCAAATATCGGACCCCAACAATTCAAAACGGACGACCATGGTCGGTACCCCGTACTGGATGGCTCCGGAAGTCGTCACTCGCAAAGAGTACGGTCCAAAAGTGGACATTTGGAGTCTGGGAATCATGGCCATAGGCAAGTTTGACGTCTCTATTCATGCTTGATTATTTCACCCCGTTACCAGAGATGATCGAGGGTGAACCCCCATATCTCAACCAGAACCCATTGAAAGCGCTGTATCTCATCGCAACGAATGGCACGCCCACGATTGCGAACCCCGAGGCGTTGTCTCCCGTGTTCAAAGACTATCTGGCCAAGACGCTCGAGGTTGACGCAGAAAAACGGCCCACAGCTTCTCAGTTGCTCGATGTGAGTTTCTTTTCCAAATGTTCCACCGTTCGTGTGCTCATCTCAGCCCAGCACCCCTTTTTCAAACTTTGTGAACCCCTCCGCACCTTGTCGCCGCTGATCAAGGCTGCGCGTGAAATCGCGAAATCCAAATAACCAAGCCCGGCACTACTAGGCATGGACTTCGTGTCGTCCTCTCCTCCTTTCCCTCTTTTTTTTGCATCTACTCTTACGCTCTGCACCTGTTCCATTTTTTATTCTCAATGTCTGCATCTGAAAGAGCCTGGAGTCTGCGCTTGTACCCCCCATGCCTTATCCTGGGGTTTTTTCGCCCCCTTTATATCCTTGCCTTTGTAATACCTTTGACATGCTGGTGTCTCCACCAAGCCATTCCGTGTGACTCTAACTAGACTAGTTTTGAAATCACTCTTGACGTGCAATTAAATCGATATGGATGTATCTTCAGTAGATTAGAAAAAAAAATAGCAATCGGACTGAGTCAAGTGACGTTACAAAAAGTCAATCTTATCGCGTCGTGACGGGGTCGATAATCTAATAATCAGGGCTCCAACCTAGATCATGTTCCTCCGAATCAGGGACCAGCGACACCCGAGCCTGTGCTTTAGTCGACGTACCGTGGTAGATGGTCGCCAGATTGACAAAGTCCGTCGCCTCCGCAATGAGCTCGTTGACCGTGTACTCAACGCTCAGTGACTTGTCCAGTTTGCGAGCCACAGAGTTGAGTGCACGGTCTGCTGCCTCGTTGACGGGCGCAGGGTCCTGGCCAAGTCCGAACCGCGAATTTTCCCTCGAAATACGCCCGACGGGTTCGTTGGTGCTGTCCTGGATCTTTTTGATCTTGAGTTCGCTTGCCGTCCTGTGGGAGCACATCGCTGTCGACCGAGCGAAGAAAGAAGAAAAGGAAGAGAGCGGACGAACCAGGAATGGAGAGGATCGTGCTTGAAGACCTCGAGCACGGTCATGATGACGTCGGACCGCTCACGGAGAACGCGCAATGTTTCTTCCGCACAGCGCTGAAATACGCCTTGCGTGCCCGAGTAGCCCATGCCGTCCACCATGTCGCGCGTCATCCGGAACGGGACGCGTTCGGGAACACGCAACAACTTTCCCTGAGAGAGAAGCGTGAAAATAGATGGTGAATAGCGAGACGACGTAGTCTCACTTGGTCAAAGGCAATCCCAAGATCGATGTGCACGACCTCCCCCGTCCCGTTGTCCATCAGAATATTGGACACGTGTCGATCCCCTAGACCCAAAACATGGCCCACGATCGACGTGGTCGCAACGCTCCGTATGTAGTTCAGTCGCATTGCAAACCATGCGATGGGCGACTTGTGCTTTTCAGTGAAATAGTGCCTCATGACAGGTGCTGTCTTGTCACAAATCTCTTGGAATTGCGCAACCATCGCGTCCACTCTGCCTTGGTGACGATCTCGTGTTTGTTTGAGAATGCTGACGATGTCGCTGTGCTTGGGATCGTTGGGACGATACCTTGAGGGATAAATAGCGTTAGCCCAATCTAGAAGTGTTTCTTGCATTGGCTCGCCTTGGATGGGCCATCCCTAGCCACGACTGGAGCGGACTAGTGTTGCCAACGAACTCCAAGATGCCGGCCTTGGTTGCAAGTGGTAAGACAGTATATCCGCGAACTTTTAAATCACGCCTTTTGGTCTCCCTGTCACACTCAAGGACGATGTTGACCAGGTCGAAAACTTGTTCCATGACAGCATCTTGTCGTAAATCATCGTTTCCACCCTTGAACTTGAAAAACGAGTCAGCTTCCTTGTAAAAAAAAAAAGCCCACACTCGTTGATCCCTCACCAACTGTTTGTACTTTTCACCGTTGGAGCCATGGCAGGTGCTGCTCTTCGGAAGGTTGACCCCTCCGGGTATCGTGAATGTGGGTTCATAGTGACTGATCCAGACGCAGTTATCGTATTTCAAGGTAGCATCGATAGCTGGGTGGGATGTGAGAACCGGGACACGGACATCCTGGAGCCGTCGAATCATCAAGCCCTCCGGTATATGCAACAAGCCCTTGATTCTCTTGTCCTTGATAGAATACTTGGCCCACTCGATGGATGCATCACACACTTGCTCAATTGCCTTGACACGTGTGGAATAATGTGGATCATTCAGCAGTCGGTCAAAGATGTCAGACGCGGCGCCGGAACGATCGACTTGAGCTTGCGACAATGTTGGCTCGTGGCGGCCAGATAATCTTCTGCTTGATGATGACTGCTCTGACTTCTCTGGTCGTATGCAGTAGACTTGGTAAAGACTATGGAAGGGGTGTTCTTGACACATTCGGACGACTAGCCCCTGAAGTATTTGTTGACTTGCTGGTAGTTCGCCCTGTGAGGGCTGGGAGATACGAGCGGACAGCTGATGAGATAGGAACACAAATTTTCTCGAAGGTATTCGAGCAACCGCCGTCTTCAACGTATCTTGTAGTCTCTGATCCTCAAAATTCGCGAACCACAAAGAACAAAACCGGATGGGTACAACGTCATCGAAAACGTCCGAGGTGGCGAGACATTGCGAGTACATGTTGATCGCCAGATCAAGGAACGTGACTAGCGCCCCGTTATGCTGTCTGTAAGCTTCTTCATCTTCCGCCAGAACTGCCTTTGCCTTTTTCTGATCCTCAAACAGGGCATAGTACTCGCCCGAGCCTGGCAGAGTCCGATGGAGCTGGCTCTCCCTCTGTTTAATTTCTTGACTCTTGCGGTCCACGTATGTCTTCCACCGCACAGCATCCGGTGACTTGTTTATGACGTGATATTGGTGTTCGGCAAAGAGTGCGCATTTGTGGAAGACGCTGGCGCATGCATTGCCCCGGGTGTCAATCTGATTTGCAATCTGTGTGGCGAGCACTGTGGCCGCATCGAAGTATTTTTGTTTAATGTCCATTGGTTTTTCCAAACATGCTTCCGAAATCCAGGAACCCTGAGGTGACCAGTGTTACGGTATGACAGCGTGATGAAAACAAAATACGCACCAAACGCGCCATTGAAAGCGCTCGTTCGATAGCTACCTCGGGATCACTTGACGCGGTTTGGTTTGGTTGGAACAGAAGATCTTTCATGAACTGGACAGCCAGCTTTTGTTCGTTTTGAAGCCAAAGGACATGCGCAAACTCCTGAGACACTTCGTGCATGGAGATGCCCTCCAAGCGTCGAGCCTTCACGATAGAGTTTAGCGCTACCTGTAGCTTGTTCGACTTTCGTGCCGCCACAGAAAGACGGACAAGGCAGCGCTTTTCGAGTTCTAGTAGACTACTATTAAATGGGGTCAGCATGTCCCCAATCCGTTCGCGCTCCTCCTTTCTCCTGACAGAGCGGATCAAGGATGCCCTAGTCGCTAGTATTCGTTCGAGACTGCTGAACCTGGACTTAACTGTGAGCATATGGTTCGCGTGTCGACATCAAGTACTGACTCAAATGCAGGGTCGATGTCAAATAGCTGTGTCATTGACCGGATATCTGGAGATTTGCGCTTGAGGTGGTCTTGGACTGGCCCTTGTCTCCATCGACTGAGTTGATTGAGACACATAATGTTCCGCGCTATCTCTCGGATCTCCGTGATATCTTCGTCGCCAAGGGTCCGCAAGCGTTCCATGGTATCGCACAACGCGGATCGGATAGTATTGTCGATGACATGTGGATCCCTTTCGCGGTAGACAGCACGGAGAGTACGGTAAAGAGCAACGTTGGAATCCTTAAAGTCTCCAGTGTCGGGTAAATCCCAGGTCTCAGTGCGCCATCCGAGCTGGTAAGACATGTTTGACGATGGATCATCTAACTGGAATCTCTTCTGCGAGCCCTGAAGTGTACCGATGGCGAGGCTGTCAAAACCAAATGCGTGGAAAGATTGGAGGAGACCATCTGCATCCATCGGTTCGCGACTACCAGCCTCAATTGCTGCACCATGGAAGCGGAACGCCTTGTCCCATTGGTGTTCGTGATGGAAACGCTTGATCAAAAAATGGTGGAGGTCAGTGGTCTTGATGCCATAAAACCCGTCGGGCTCATCGATATGCCCATATATCTCAAACAACAGATGTTCGATGCCGTCGGGAGACTCCTTGTTGAGTTGCCCATATTCGAATGCGAGCTCCAAAAACAATAGTGCGGTAGTGTACGATCCACAACCCACTGCGCTCCGCGCCAAAAGACGGAAGTTGATATCTAGCCATTTGTCATGCGCTAACCAGTCGTTGGATCCGCTAGGGCGGAAGCTACGCAAATGGAGGAGGACATCGACTATAACACGCATGGAAGATTGACTGGGCTCTTCCACTGTCAGTATAGCAGTGAAGTAATTCGATAAACTCTTCCTCGCGGATGTAGCCGAAAGTGCACCTTGCGAGAACTCCCTTGAAAGCAGAGTGTGCACGAGGATGGGAAGAATCTCTTCTGCGAACTGGGCGTTATTCGCGATGAGAGGAGTAATTTGAGCGTAAAACTTGTCGGATGAGTTCAGTATGTCGCTCAGAAGTGTCGAGAGAGGGCAAATCCACCGCGCAAAGTCAGTGGGCGAATGTGGGATGGAATTGAGATCGCTTATGCTGCGCAATGGGCGGGTCGACAATGCCACTGGGAACTGTTGGAAGAATTCGAGTGGTGCCAAGTGTTCTGCAGACCAAAGGTGAAAAGCCAGAGCTTCTTTAGGTGATGCGGAAATCAGTGATGTAAGAGTACAATAGACAAGATGAACCTCGGAAGGATCAATCCCATCAAGCATGGCGAGTAAAGTCTGCATGACAGACAAGTGAGGAGATGGGCTGACTTGTGCCTCCTGGACATTCCTTCGGTGTCGGGCGCGCAAAGTCTGGGGGAAAGGGTGTTCACTACCAAAACCATAGATCTCGCCTGTGTTAGCAACCAGCAGAGAAGCAAATGCATCAATATCGTCCCGCTGTAGATGGGCTTTAGGAGGAATGTAATCCTTGAGACGCCAGAAATCCGTCACAGCGAACTGCGATCTGCTATATACATGTTGCTCGGCCGATTCAAGAAGCCTTCGTACAAGACGGAATTTATTTGAGGCTATGCGATGGTCGCTTAGAGTGTAAGACAAGCTACCAGGGGTGATATCTTCAGCAACGGAGAGAAGAGCTGGTAAAGGCTGGTGAGACCACGCCGGTAGGGCCTTCAGAACCTGTTCTTTGATTTTTGGATTTCTGCAGAGTTCCAGTGCCTGCTCATCTATCCAGCGCGAGAGTTCTTGATTCCGTTTCGGTGTACCGGACACGCTCGAAGTAGCACTGACATCGTCCAACAGTGCACAGACACGGATCAGGATATCGGGGAAACGTTGGTCAAGTTGGGCTCCTCTTTGATAAGCGGTGAAAGCCCATTCCAGGTAGGATTGTGCAGTTTGAGTGAGATCTGCTTGCGATAGCAAAGAGGACGACTTTTGGATGAAGGTATGCAGTAAAGTAGGGTTCTTGAAGTTTTCACCCAGAACAGCAACCAAGAGACTGATACCATTCAGCAAACGAAGTTGTTCGTTGACAAATGGTGTGGCATGTACCTCTGCAAAAATCCGATGAAGGACATGATATGAAATAGCAATGACATGTTCCGAGACCGCTGTTGAAGTGCACCACTGCAAAGACCGCAAGATGGTACTAGTGCCAAAGCGAGGTAGGTTTGGGGGGTGGAATCGGAAGTCGTTCAAGCGACGATATCTATTCAGCGACGCAAACGTCTGAACAGCTTCTCGTAAGCCAAAAGTACGCAGACCCTCGATAATTGCACCATCATCTGAAAAATCTTGGTCGCCCAAGGAACGAATGACGGAGACTGCGATGCCTGCTGCGTTTTGTCGCACACATTGCATGAAACCTCCAAGAGGCTGGAGGTCGATGTCTTTGGACTCGAAGAGGCCCCGAAGGAGGGGCATAAGGGTAGAGTTGCTAGCTTGGGTTGAATCGACAAGTGAGACGAGCTGCAAGCCAATAAGATCCCCAATACAGGAACGAAGACCGTCTGCGATGGTGATCTGTGTAGCGGAACAATGGTTAATAAACAACTGTCGACCATGTGCAACTGCTTCTTGGCTGCCCCCACTCTCTGTCAGATTGGCAGGCGTAAATAAGCGAAATGCTGCCTCTGCACATTCTTTTCTGTTCTCATAACCGAGTATGTTCGATGGCAATCGTAGGATGTCGAGGAAATTCTGCCGGATAGATAGAGCAATTTGAGAAGCATAAGCCTCGAAGAGATCGCTGGGTTTCGATAATCCAAGACGTTCGGAAACACCACGCAATACTGCCTCGATATGGCGGGAGTACAACGGGCTATGGAAGGCTGCTTCCAGAAGGTGCCAGTAGGGCCCGCGTCTCACGTACGAGCTAGCAATCATGATGTTTCCCAGACAAAGGGTCCTGGTGAGCATGCACTCATACCTACGAAGTTTGATTAAATCAATCATAATTACGAAGGGGAAAGCGTACTGTGCGAGGTCCCTGGGTAATGAATCACGGACTAACTGGTAGAAACCATCCAGATCCTCGTGGTCGGAAATGAGTTTGTCATGATCGACAGTAAACAAGCCCGCACAAAGGACTGCAGCACGAAAACGGACACGAATATCTTCGTCGAGATGAAGCGCTAACAGGGTGCTCAGCGGACGTTTGATTTCAACATCGTGATAGTCGACAGGCCAGAATGTCTGCGACGGATCTTCCGCGAGATATCTTGCCAAAAAACGAGAAACCAGATCACGTATCTCCCAGAACGTAGTCTTCTTTTTATTCTCCGCCGCGTCCATCATATTGGATATCCATCCACAGAGCACTTGTACATGTTCACCAACGGGGGCCGTAGCAGCTTCCTTTACCAACCAGATATGCAGAGATGACTTCAGTAAATCGACAACTAGGAGATGGAATTGATCGTCGATCGCGTGAGAATATCTCCGGAGGAGGTCGGCACATTTAACCAGCAGTGTATCTAAAACATCGAGGGTGAGGGTGAGGAGTCCCCTGCGCATAACTATTAAGAGTGGAGGGCCAAGTAGCAGGAGCTTTTCCTCAGGACATTCAACCACCAATTTGATCAGTTCCTTATCACGTGGAATTTGCGTAGTCGGAGATTGCAAGGCAGGAACAGAAGCAAGGAAGACGATACACATTTCCGCCAGGCTTTGTGATGCAGGAGTTACTGGCATAGTGTGTTCTTCTTGTGGTGTGTTGCTCTGCGTGGTCCTGATCGGACCAAATCCATCGGGTTCTGTTGGACCGGGCTCTTGTCTATTTGTCGATTGATCGGTAAGGGTGCCAAGTAACTGTCTAATTTTCTTGGCGATCGTGCTAAAAGCGTTTTGAACCTGAAACCACAACAATCAGTATGAGCGAGGGAAAAAAAATACAATAATTCAAAAGTGTACCTCTGCATTCTCCCAAAGAAGTAGTTGAAGACACCGGCGTTGACTACGAGGGCGACCATGAGCTGGCATGCATGTCTGTAGATTACGGAGAATATGGGATTTAATCCCAGACTCCAAACCAGGTTCAATCAATGCTGTCCACCCATCGTCACTATCTTCTTGATCCTCATCGACGACCAGGGGCTCGAGGGCCTTTAGAATCAAGAATCTCTCCTCCAGTATCCACTTCGTACCCGTAATAAAGGGGGCAAGGAGGACGACCACCTTTCCGGCCGATTGAATTACTCGCCTATTGCTGTGTGTCCCATTCAGAGAAAGCAGGGACTCAAACACGAGAGCGATGATAGCGACGTCAAAAGATTGCCGGACATTCTCAGCAGTGGGGTTCGTCTTGTTATGTTCAACCGTCTCCCACTCGAGTACTAGAGATTCCATGGCCTTGATCAGGAATGCTGAAATTCTCCTTTCGCGACCTCCGGGGGGCACAAGTTCCTGACCTGCTCCGGTGGTCGCTGACGGGATCTCTTGAGCGGTATCTATAGCCGCAGGTCGGTCTAGTGCAGGAAGCTTTGCATATAGTACGAAGTTCCGGATGATCCTCGTTTTATGATGCTCCTCCATGACATGTACGATGTTGCAATCAGGAAGTACCATGCGGCATATCAGTTCGCTGCGTCGTGAACATCCGCAGACGTTCTCTAGAAGATCAAGGAAATCACCGATAGTATGTGGCGGCATACGAGATCGACCGCTGACGTCCTTTGCCGAGGTGCCAACTCGCCAATTGTCGAGAAGCCAGCTGAGCACCTTCTCTTCCAGTTGCATGCGATATAATCTGACATCTTGACTGGCCACTCTCAAACACTGAGCAAGGAACATACAAACAGCATCGTAGGGAAAACTTGGACCTTGGAGGTCTAGATCTTTCGCAAGTGACTCGATTTCCGTCAAGACGCGTTGGGGTGTGAGAAGATGCTTCGCATAACCCATGAGAGTATGCGCGGCATGACAGGCTGCGCGGCATACTACTGGAACGTTTGCGCGATGCAAGGCATGGGTCCATATTGGGTCCCAGGTAGCGGGTCCACCCGGACCAGTGTTCGTTACAACGGCGTCGCTGGGAAAGACTGAGAGTGACTGTGTGCCATCACAGTGAGCAATCGCTGCCAGGCAGAGAAATGCCCACGACTGGATGGCAACCTCGTCTACCGAGACGAACTGTAGCACAGTGACAATTACATCGTTTTGAAGGGAGCTATGGAGTCGATTCCAATGTCGGTCGACGAAGAAAAGTAGAATCTGGAGGTAGTAAGCCCTCACGCTCGTTGTGGTTGCAATTCGCAAGGAATGTAGAAGGCCTGATATGGGATCTTCCCGTCTTGCACGTTTCCCTGTGTTTTCCTTGAGGGTACCTATGTGTACGGATTCAGAGTGCTCAAATAACTTAAAGTTACATTCAGTCACGTTTCTTGGACAAATAACCGAGGAGTTACCTTCTCTGCACAATCCGCCTGCAACTCTAGTAACGCCCACGCCAATGCCTGACTTGCGTCAAAATTCCACCCCGCTCGGAAGGTTTGGGCAACGAATATGCCCCGCTGGTCGGCCCCGTTGGCACTCACTTGCAGCCTAAGTGAATCGATCGATAGCGTCTCGATACTCCACCGGCTGTCGGCCTCACCGATGAGAAGGGTCCAGAGCCTCTGAATACTGTCTGCCCAACCGTAATTTGGCACATCGCGCGCTGCTGTCAGGAAGGGAAACAATGTCTTGAGAATACCCACTAGGCTTTCTTTAATCCGCTTGTTCTTGGTCCCCCATAGTCCCACGAGCGCATCCCAAACGCAAGACGCGAAGTCATCGACCTCTTTCCTGCAATTGAGGGCAACTTGGCAAAGGAAAGGCTGCAGTGCTAGAAGATAATCATGGTGTAGAGAGGTGTCTGTGGGGTAACGTTCCAAGAAGCGCTTCATGCGCCAGAACAATGACGGCGTGATCACCACCAGGATGAAATTTTTAGGGAAGCTATCTGGATCGCTCGGGTCTGGCCTCTCCACCTCGGCCAGGAATGGCGCAGCGGAGTGACGGAATAACAGAGCCAAGAGGGACACGCATTCAATCTGTTCGAGAGACACCGGATGACAAGAAGCACGGCGATTGGTATGGGGATCGGAAGACACCGCTAGGGTAGGTGTTGAACTTTTCTCCTTTCGCGATCTTTTCCGAGGAGACGGAGAGTTACCATCGTCTGATGACAAGGAGTCACTTTGGTACATGGTGTCATTGGCTGAGACAGAGCTCGCCATTTGGTCCCTTGTCCGTACTAGGTCATCTTCTATGGGATCATCCAAGATGATGTTGAAGCTGATCTCTACAAGCTTGAGCCAGATATCGACATTGAGATGATCCATGTGGGGGGCCCAGGAGAGGAGGACCTTAACTGTCTTAATGTAATCCAAGGCGACGGGAGCGAACAACTGGCCACAATGGACGAGCATCTGGGTGAGATGATCAAGGAGAGGTGTTAATGCTTTTTTGCTGAGACAGTGAACACTCCGCTCGACCAGCCAACGTACGGCAGCTGCAGCTTCCGACAGCCGACGCAGTGCGGCTGCACCAGCCGTCCCTGACCTTCCGTTCTTCTTGACAGCATCGGCTTTCTCGATCTTGACTGTTGTAAACAAGGCCTGGTAAAGGACTAACCAACCACGGCCGTCTTCGATGCTATACACCGCATCCTCACGAGCAAAGGCAGAGCGGAGTAATGCGACTCCCTCCTGGCGCTCCTTTACTTTCTCGCTCTTGAGACGGTCAATAACCGTCTTTAAGTTAGACATTAGAGGGAGAACGAAAACATGAATTGCACGGACAAGACGCAGGCTGTGGTGATTCAGGAGAGTCGTGTTTGTGGTTATTTGGCTCATAGGCGTATAAAAGCCATGCCTTTCTGTGGATAGATCATTTTACGGCTTGTTTCTGCCCGGACAGTGAAGTTATGTCTCCACGCTGAACCGGTTCTGGTGAAATGCCAATATTGACCATCATTTCCTCGTCTCATCGTCGTGGAAATGGGCAGTTGAGAAGTGCAGATTTTATGATCTGAGAATCTGGCATGGTTTTGTTCTGTCCTACACTTGTACGGAGTCGTTGGTAATAAAATGTAGCATAGTCGTCGGACTCACGTGATCGCGTTGCATTGGACGTCGCGTCGTCCCAACCTGCCTCTAGTCTGCTTCAGTTTGATACCGCTCTACCAGATCTATCCGGTCATGTCTAACTCAAAGGCGTCGTTGTCAGGACTTAGAACTGTCAAGCGAGACTGGTCAACGAGCTCAAAGACTGATTTGAATTCGTCTCAAAGGTCTCTTGATGCCCGGGCGCAGCGCATTCAAGCCATTCAAGATGGCCTTGATGGATTAGAGCGGTCCAGTGGTTCCTCTGTACTCTTGCGCAATTACCTCAACGTTACTACGGCGGACATAGCCAGTGGTAGCAAACGGCCCCTTCCAATGTCTACTCACGAGCCTCCTGCCAAGAAGCGAGTTTTGCCCTCAAGTTGGGAGAAAGATGTATACACTAGTCCATCCAACTTCACGACAGCTACCCACGCCTCCCCTACCACTAGCACCGACATGAAGGCCAAGTCTGTCGGTGGAGCGATGGCCGCTACCCCGCCATCTCGGCCGGCGGATATCTGTCTTAGCGAAGAGCAAACACGGATTCTGCGACTCGTCGAGACTGGAGACAGTTTATTTTACACTGGAAGTGCTGGTATGCAATGGTATTACTTGATTTTTGCGCATATATACATTGAGCTTTTTAGGCACCGGAAAGTCTGTTCTGTTACGGGAGATCATCCGCACCCTTCGCAAGAAGAATGAAAAGGCCCCCGATGCGGTGGCTATCACTGCTTCCACAGGTGCGCCCACATATAATCAAGTCATTGTAATGATTGTAAGGTCGAGTGGCACGTTATAGGCATTGCTGCGTGCAACATTGGGGGCGTGACCATTCATTCGTTTGCAGGAATCGGCATCGGAGAGGGTACTGCTGACAATCTTGTTTCAAAGGTTCGGAAGAACAAAAAAGCCGCCACGCGATGGGCGCGGACCAAAGTACTTATTATTGACGAAGGTGAATATCTTGAGATTTGAAGAAGCTTCGTGTCATGACAAAGCCCAGTCTCTATGATAGACGGCGACTTATTTGACAAACTCGCAGGAATCGGAGGCGCCATTCGTAAGCTAAAGGTTCCATTCGGAGGAATTCAAGTAAGTTACTTCCTTTTCTCTTATGCCCACTCACGAAAAATGGACAGGTCATCGTCACCGGGGACTTCCTTCAGCTGCCCCCTGTGACCAAGGGATCGGCAAAAGTGAAGTTTGCTTTCGAAGCTGAGACGTGGAATCAAGCAATCAAACACACTTTTAATCTCACCAGGGTTTTTCGCCAGAAAGACCAAGGTCAGCGATTGTAGGCAAAGAAATAGCCGTCATAACTGACCCAACTTCTGCAGAGTTCGTCGATATGCTTAACGAGATGAGATTCGGTCAATTAACGCAACGATCTATCTCGAGGTTTAAGTCGCTTTCTCGTGAAATTGAATACGAAGATGGCCTCGGACCAACAGAGCTGTGGGTACGGTTTCTTTGTAAAGTACTTTCACTCATGTCCTGTAAGATTTCCTCGCAGAGAGGATGTGGATAGATCGAATCAAGGTCGAATGTTGATCCTCAATACGGAACAGAAGGACTTCATTGCTACTGATGCAGGGACCATCACCGATCCTACCCAAAGGGAAAAGATGCTCTCAAATTTTATGGCTCCCAAGAGACTCGCTCTGCGTGTTGGTGCTCAGGTGATGCTTATCAAGAACATGGACGAATCACTCGTAAACGGAAGCATGGGGAAGATTCTACGATTTGTGAATCCGACGTTGTATCAAACAGACTATGACCATGTCGATGGCAATGGACGGCCGAAGTCGGACAAAAAAAAGCCAGCGACAAACGACATGTTGTTCCCCCTCGTGGAATTTCTCTTACCAAATAAGATAAGGCGTGAGGTTCTGGTTTCTCCCGAAAATTGGAAAGTCGAGCTTCCCAGCGGCGAAATTCAGGTCTCAAGGACACAGGTGGGAGGATAGGCACCCTCAACGCTCATCGCGCTTATTTCTTTACCGTCTAAAAGCTCCCTCTGATTCTCGCGTGGGCGATGAGCATTCATAAATCCCAGGGACAAACACTAGAACGGGTTAAAGTTGACCTGGGCAGAGTGTTCGAAAAGGGTAGGTTTATCATGACATGCTTTCACCCTCATACCGACCGGTTTTTAGGACAAGCATATGTGGCTCTATCCCGTGCAACTTCCCTGGCAGGGCTTCAAGTACTTAACTTTGACGCGAAGAAGGTATTCCAATGTGTTCTCCGACAACCCACTACTCACTCGCCTTGTTAGGTACAAGCACATCCCAAGGTGGTTGAGTGGAGTAGAACGTTACAAGCTATTTCGGACCAATGATACCTTGATGCACTGTCATGTAACGTTCGGTCGACTTGCAGTCAGCTTTTGGGGGTGAGCCACTCTGGCATATTGTATTGTACAGTAGATGTTACCTAGTCTATTGATCAAACTCTTACTCCCATTCACAGGAGTCTTGTCTTGGTGGAACTCCACTTGAACATTATTGTTGAAGCCATGCTCGAGAGAGTTAGCCTGGAGGATTACATACTGGATGTGATAAGTGCTGGAGGCTGGCTGTTTCTGTTGATGTGAGTGGTTTGAGTTCAAGAGATCTATTTAAACCCTGACATAAGGTTGGAATGTAATGTACACAAGTCACATGACTACAGTACAAGGAAATAGAAATTCAACACTCCCCCATGTTTTGTAGCAGGTAAAGTGGAATAAACATATGAATATATATATTAGTATTTATTGAGGTTTGTCATAGAAGACTAGCCCCATTTGTGATATAAACTCCTGAAACTTTACTCTACCAAGGCTTTTAGTGAGCATATTGGCTGGGTTTTTTGAACCCTCTATAAAGAATAGTTTTAATAATTCTTTGCAAATGAAATTGCATGTGCCATGCCATCACAAAAAGATATGTTTACTCCAAGCTTCAGTTATAGGATTAGATCCCATAAATATAGAGCCTTGGTTATCTCCACAAAGTGGAATGGGTTTTAATAAATATCCAAGTTCAGTTAGGAGATTATATATCCAAACCAGTTGCTTGCTACAATCAAACAAAGATACATATTCAGCCTCTGTGAAGGAAAAGGCAATACATTCTTGTTGCTTTGATTGCTATGAAAAGGCACCATTAGCTAGGCAGATAAACCAGCCTGTTTGAGAGCATCTGGTATTGGGATCTGAGCTCCAATTAAAGTCAGCATAGCCAATGATTCCAGCCTTTGAGTCACCATCAAATTTAAGCAAATAATATTGAGTATCATTTAAGTATTGACATATATGCATCACTTTATTGAGATGCTCTTTAATAGGATTGGCAGACTGCTTTGCTAAAGCAGTGACAGCATAACTAATGTCTGGTCTTGTGCCAAGCATGAAATATAAAAGGGATCTGATCACCATTTGGAAATAAGATCACAATTCTGGATCTATATTTCCTTTATTCAAAATGGAGTAATATCCTTGAGGTAGAGGGGTTGGAGCTGGTCTAGCATTCATCATTCCATAGCAATCTAAGACTTTTATAAGGTAATTGCACTGATTGATAAGGATCATGCATTCTTGTCTTTTGATATGCATATGTAGGAATTTGGTTACTGGATCTAAATCTCTACATTTCCACTTTTTTATAAATCTACCTTTTATTTCATTAAGAATTGTTTGGAATGGACCACAGAATAGAGCATTGTCTATATAGACAACTGCAACAATGATAGAGGTGTTTTTCTTTTAGTAAAGAAAGAGGCCAGCATCTGATTTAAGGTACTCAAATTTAAGTTATTTTATGGATTCATTTAGAGTCTTTCACTAGATGAGTCCAGCTTGTTTAAGGCTATAAAGAGCATGCTTTAAGTGGAGCACTTTGTGCTCTTGCCCTGGGACTCTAAAGCCTTGGAGTTGGCACATGAATATTTCTTTTTTAAGTTTACTATACAGATAGGCACTCTTCACATTGAGTGCCTTAATATACCAATCTTCCAGTGTGGCAAGAGACAACATAAGTTGTACTGTTTCAAATTGGACCACTGGGGAATAGATCTGATCAAAGTCAATATCTTTGACCTGAGAAAAGCCTTTTGCAACAAGATGTGCTCTTTTATGACTGTCAGATTTAATATCAAAGATCCATTAATTGTCAATGACCTTACATCTCTTTGGAGGGTCAACAAGTTCAAAAACTTGCTGTTCACAAAGAATATCTAGCTTGCATTGACATGTGGCTTTCCATTCCTTTCATTTAGCTGATGGTAGGGTAGAAATGTCTTTATAGGTCCACTCACAATGGGGTTTGGATATTGCAGTGTCTAACCTTTGTGGAGATATCACCTTAGACATCAGGTATGTGAAGAAATCAGCTCCCCCTTTCCTAGTCAAGTGCTTGATGTCTTTCTTTAAGTCAGTCAGAGGGATCAAAGGCAAAGGAGGGGAGCTGGGTATTAAAGGAGAGTGGGATGACTGGGGAAGTTTACCCAGCATTGATAGTGCAGGACAAGACAAGGGTTCTGGCTCTTCAATGATGTCATGTCATTGAGAGGGATTTCTAATGTCCTTCTCCTATTGGATAGAGTGTTGGTTATTACTATATACATTATCAGGGTATCTCAGAACTCAGTGTTCTCAACCTGATGTTCTAAATGGAGCAGAAAAGACAAGAGATGGTATGCCAGGGCATGGTTTCTGTGGAGTAGCAGGTGGTGTAGGTCTAGAGCAAGGAAAAGGCATGCAGAGACTTAAAATAGAAGGAGTGGGACTTTGTGAGGAAGATGTATGGTGTGGATGGAAATGGTCATCTTTAAAAGAGGGTGGAGCAGCAAATGGCTTAGATGGCTCATGCTATTGTTGCAATTTAGAAGCAATTTTTCCTATAGATTTGCACTGAGAAAATATATCCTCCTCAAATATTGTGTGTGATGAGGTAAAAAGGACATTGTTGGAGCATATGAATAGATTAAAAGATGGGATAGTGAATGCTACACCTAGATAAGTCATAAGCTTGGCTTTTGCAGCAAGCTTATTCTAATGGACATCTTTTGGAAGGAAGATATATGCTGCACAACTGAATACTTTCAGATGTGATATGTTAGGAATAGATTCTATTAGCAGCTCAAAAGGGATCTTTTCCTTGAGTCTAGCCATAGGGGTTTTGTTGTATATGTGATAGACATGCATAAAGGAGAATTTCCACCAACTGTTGGAAAGACAGGTGTTTAGTCTCATTGTCTGTGACTTATTACCTAGGATATACATTAAGCATTCTGCCCTTCCATTCTGTTGAGAAGTGTGAGAGGCAGACTAATTTGTCATAATTCCCTTTTCCTTAAGCAAATCCAAAAATAATTGGGATTTATATTCTCCCCCAGTATTGGACATCCATGCCTTTACCTTTGACAAGTATTGGGTCTCAATCAATTGGAAAAATTGATGAGTAGCCATTAGGGCACCAGATTTTTGGTGTAGGAGCACAATCCAAGCATGAGATGTAAAGTTATTGAGAAAGATAATAACATATTTATATTTATGGTAGGATTCAATGGAAAAAGATTTTAAATCTGAATGTATCAAGTCAAATGGCTTGATAGCATGCAACTTGTTAGAGGAAAAGTGCCTGTTAGGTATTTTGCCTTTGAGACATTCAGGATATATCAGGTATTCAAAGGGAATCTCTATATTAGGAAAGCCATAGATATACTTCTTAGCCCAATAGAGTATGTTTCAAAAAGAATGTCCAAATCTTTTATGGAAAATATCATAAGTAATTGTTCATGTAACATGGGCAGATGGTTCTTTGTTTAGGGCTACTCCTTCTAGGGTATACATGAATTTCCTTGCATGTTCTAGAGTGAATAGTACTAGTACTTTTTTATCCCCATATAAGAGTGTGATTGCCAAAGCATCACCTTTTACTTTAGCACCATGGTTTAATAGCTGACCCATTGATACAAGACAAACATGCAAGTTAGAGATATGGGCAACATTATGTAGGTCAAAGATGTGAATCTTTTGGTTGTGATCTTATCATGGCACTAGTATGTGTCCAATACCTTCAACATATATAATGTTGCTTATAGTAGATATAGGAATTCTCTTTTCTTTTGATAAGGACTTATAGGCAACAAAGTCTAATCACCAAGGGGTAAAGTGCATTGAAACACCACTGTCTAAGATTCAGATGTTGTCTGATTCATCTTGTCCATATGTATACAGTTCACCCTTACAATATTCACACAAGTCAAAATGAAGAGCACATATATTATAGCATTTAATGTGATATATTGTACATGACCAATTATATACAAGATTAGCTATGAAAGCAATTGTTGATGAGTGGTGATAAGGGAAGGTGATGGAAAAGACTACTGACCTTGCCATTTCCATCTCAGATCCAAGGAAAACAGCATTTTTTTCAACATAGTAGTTAGAGGGGCCAGTCCCTTCTATAGTGGGAAGGAAAATGGTGGGATGGATGGATGAATAGCCTAGACAGTCTAAATCTATAGTACAGGTATATGAATTGTAAAAATCATTCATGTTTTCCAAATCTCATGTATTGGTGGGCAGTAGCATGATGTGCTGCTTTCCAGTACAATATATAGCATGCTTGTGCTTCTTAGTGAAAGGAGAGGCAAGCAGAGTCTTTGATGGTATTGCCTCATAGAGGCAGCAGGAGGAAGAGGAGTGGGCATCAGAAAGAGGTCTAGCTAGTGCTGACCAACATGATCAAATTGCCTTATTGTTTCATACCTAGAAAAGTTGTTCAATTAATTGATCAAGAATATAGAATCTTTGATATACATGTCAGCTAGTGGGCCTTCAACCCCTTGGTAGAGGAATGGCAGGAGGTTGGAGAGGAGACAGGGGTCTAATATAGATGGAGTGTTGATGATGGTGATGAATGAGGCCATTATAGTCTTGTTAGCATTAGCCTTTCCCTTGCCTTTGCCACAGCATCCTTTTTTCTTCTGTTTCCCCTTGTTCAATGGTGCCACTGCATCTACCACTAAGCCTTGTGGCTTTTGCAGAAGCAGGTGCTGCATTTGGCCTTGGTCTTACAGCTTCTGCTGCTACTGCCATTGAAACAAGAAAATCTGGCCTTTTAACTTGACCACAGAAATTTTATTGGTGTTTGTGAAGGGTTTATTTTTTTAGGGTGTACTGGTTCCAGTTAAAGGCTGCAGCTTTCTTTATATGGGCAAAGGATGGCTCTACTATAATACCAGATTTATCTTTCTCCTGAATCAGCATCTATATGAATACAAATATACTTGCAGGAAGCTTAGCAAGTGCCAGCATCTCCTAGACCTTAAGATCAAACAAATATTTCATGTAGTCTAGTCACACAATATGGTTCTTCATTTTATTGAATACAGAAGTGGGGTGCAAGATCTCTGGAACCTACAGCTCAACCAATTCTTTAAAGACCACATATATCTGGGCAATCCTAGCCATCTTGTTGTTAGTGGTGAGGGCAGTGAGGAGGTCCAATATAGTGAGATAGACTGCATAATGAATATAGAGAATGGACAACAGATGAAGGTTAATTTGGCTAATGATGGTATCCTAAGCATGGTGATATAAGATATAGTAGTTCTGCTCTTCAGCAGAAGTGGTGGTGTCTGGTTAGTCAGGCTCAAGGATATCAGTCACCTAGAGATAGCCAGTAGACTGGAGGAGAGCCTTGATGAAAGGCCACCAAGTATTATAGCTGGTCCCATTGAAGATGGAGATTGTTAGGCTAGAGTTGGTGTTGTTGAAGGACATGATGAGTATTAAATATCTACAGAGCAATAGCATTAGTGTGTATTATAGAAGTAAAATAAATCTACATGGGTTCCCCTTACTCAGGCAGCAAACAGCAAGTGCAAGCATAGCTCTAACACTATATTCTGCTATCTTTTCAATAGAGAAACCTTGCTACACAGAGGTGCAACAGCCAGAAGAGTACTGATCCAGTAGACAACTGAAGGTGCAGGCACTTTCATACTGCACTTGACATGTGCTACTGGGGCTCATAACCTGTTAAAGCCATATTTGATAGAGTATTAGCTGAGAGGATTATATACTAGATGGTAGAAGTGCTGGAAGCTGGCTGTTTCTGTTGACACAAGTGGTTCAAGTTCAAGAGATCTATTCAAACCCCAACATAAGGTTGGAGTATAATGTACTCAAGTCACATGACTATGGTATAGAGAAATAGAAATTCAACAAACAGCACTAGTACTCTATTGTCCTCATATAAAAGTGTGATTGCTGAAGCATTACCCTTTACTTTAGCACTATGGTTTAATAACTGGCCCATTGAGACCAACTAGACATGTAAGTTAGAAATATGGGCAATATTGTGTAGGTCAAGGATTTGAACCTTTCAGTTGTGATTCCACCATGGTACTAGTACATAACCAATATCTTCAATATATATAATATTGCTTGCAGTGGATATAGAGATTCTCTTCTCTTTTGATAAGAATTTATAGATGACAAAATCTAATTACCAAGGAGTAAAGTACATTGAAGCACCACTGTTTAAGATCCAGATGTTGTCCAATTTGTTTTGTCCATATGTACACAGTTCACCCTTATAATGTTCACACAAGTCAAAATGAAGAGCATGTATATTACAATATCTAGTATAATACATTGTACAGTACCAACTACATACAAGATCAGTTGTAGGAGTGATCATCAATAAGTGGTGGTAAAGGGAGGTAGTGGGAAAAATTACTAACCTTGCCATCTCTACTTCAAATCCAAGAGACACAGCATCTTTCTCAATATAATAGTTAAAGGGGCCTGCCTCACCTATAGTGGGGAGAAAAATAGTGAGGTGGATGGGCAAATCACTCAGACAATCCAAATCTATGGTACATGTGTAAGAATTGTAAAAATCATTTATATCCTTCAAATCTCATGTATTGGCAGGTGGCAGCATGATATGCTGTTTTCCAGCACAACAGTTAGTACATTTGCACTTCTTAGCAAAAGAAGGAACAAGTGGAGTCTCAGATAATATTGCCTCAATAAAGGTGGTGGAAAAAGGAGGGGTGGGCATTGGAGTAAGATCTAGCCAGTGCTAACCAATGTGATTGAATTGTCATATCATTTCATATCAGGGAAAGTCATTTAGCTGATTGATCAAGAATATAAAATCCTTGATGTGGATATTGGCAGGTGGACCTTCAACCCCTTGGTAGAGGGACAGTGGGAGGTTGAAAAGAAGATAGGAATCAAGTGTGGAGGGAGTATCAACAATGGTGGTAAATAAACCATTACAACCTCATTGATGTTTGCTTTACTCTTGCCTTTGCCACAGCACCCTTTTTTTTTCTGTTTCCCCTTATCTGATGACACTGCTGCATTTATTGCTGAGCCTTGTGGCTTTTGTGGGAGTAGGTGCTGCATTTGGCCTTGGCTTTGCAGCTTTAGCTGCTGCTATTGCTGGAATGAGGAAGTCTGGCTTTTTGGCTTAACTATAGAGATTTTGTTGGCATTGACAGGGGTTTTATCCTTTTTTAGAGTGTGCTGGTTCCAATTAAGGGCTGTGGCTTCCTTTATATGGATGAGAAAGAGCTTTACTATGGTACTGGATTTGTCTTTCTCCTGAATCAACATCTGTATTAGGACAGACATACTCATGGGGAGCTTAGCAAGAGCCAGCATTCCCTGGACCTTAGGGTCAAACAAGTACTTCATGTAGTCTAGATGTGCAATAAAATTTTTCATCTTATTAAATGTGAAAGTGGAGTACAAGACCTTTGGAACCTATAGCTTGACCAACTTTTTAAATACCATATAAGCCTAGATAACCCCAGTCATCTTGTTGTTGGTAGCAAGGGCAGTGAGAAGGTCCAATATGATGAGATATGCCACATAGCATATGCAAAGGGTGGACAAAAGATATAGATTGATCTGGCCAATGATGGTGTCCTAGGTGTGGCAGTATGAAATGTAATAATTCCACTCTTCAACAGAGGTGGTGGCATCTGGGCAGTCAGGCTTGGGGATGTTAATCACCCAAAGACAACCTATGGACTAAAGAAGGGCCTTGATAAGGAGCCACCAGCTATCATAGCCAGTGCTGTTGAAGATGGGGATTGTCAGGCCAGAGTTGTTGTTGTTGGGGGACATGATGGATATTCTATGGAGTAACAGCATCAACATGCATCATAGAAATGAAACAAATCTACATGAGTTTCCCTTATTCAGGCAGCAAACAGCAAGTGTGAGCATAACTCAAACATTGTGTTCTGCCACCCTTTCAGTAGGGAGACCCTGCTGCACAGAGGTGCAACAGCCAGGGGAGCACTGATCCAGTAGGCAACTGAAGATGCAGGCACTTTCATGCCACACTCAACATGCACTACCAGGGCTCATAACCTGTTGAAGCCATGCTTGAGAGAGTTAGCCCAGAGGATTACATACTGGATGTAATAAGTGCTGGAGGCTGGCTGTTTCTGTTGATGTGAGTGGTTCAAGTTCAAGAGATCTATTCAAACCCCAACATAAGGTCAGAATGTAATGTACACAAGTCACATGACTACGGTACGAGGAAATAGAAATTCAACAATTATTGCCACACAGACGGTGTAGAAGGACTTTGTTGTAATGCTTGCATGGCGGCGCCAGATCACCTTGAAACAACTCCAAAGGCAGAAACAATCATGACCCGTTGGCTAGCAAGCGGGAAGCTAGATTTCGAATACTCCCCTCAGTTGTTCTCGACACTTTTTCCCAACTGATGCAAATCCAAGTGATTGCACTGAGAACATATGTACTTGCCAGGCCTTTCTGGATGTACAAGCACGCCAAGTAGGACATACTGTGTAGTCTCTATTCCTTACGGATAGTAAACGAGAGGGGACTTGGGACCGCCGGCGGGCTCGCCAACCTCTACGATGATTTCGCCACCCACACCGCCTCGTTTCCAACGCACGCGACTGAGTTCTGCATGGTTGAGTAACCATTCTGGGTCCACGTGTGCAGTTGCAGCCACTGAGCGTATACTGAGCATAACTCGACAGACGGACAAGGCAACCGCGGCCACGATGGGACTAAAAAGGATACGTCAAGGCCCTGAGTCCTGATGATGTGTGCAGACTTACCTTGCTACTGCAGCTGGCATGCGTATCTTGGGCAATAACGCTGACCTCAGTTATTGTTGGCAAGGGAAAAGCGGGTGGCTTACAGGGAGTTGCGATGGTTCTACCATCGACAAGCCTACGACCCCGAACGAAAGCGAGGCTAAGGTGGCGTTAGCGTTCAGGTTACTGGAGAACCACAAAATAACATTTACCCAACGCGAACACATACATGAACATACCCCTGAATGAAAGCGAGACGGGGAGTCAGGAATTGACTAATGGATGACGTAGGATATACTCTTTGACAAAGCCCCACAGGAGAGTATCGGTTTGCATCTTGACAGAGCTTGTGAGGAAGCGGTAGACCTTGAGAGCAAAGAAGACAGTATGAGACACCAATGAGGGCACATATACCCATGCGAATGAGCGCGGCGACGAAAGTTGTGGATGAAGGACTTGAGCTCGAATTGTATCCCACTGGAGTACCACTAGCAAGATACTCGCAATGGCAGTTACGATTAAAAGGGTGACGGCGAAAATCTTGACGGCCAGTTTTCGAGAGAAAAGGAACCAGATGCGAAGAGTGATGACGGCTGATGATCATGTCAAGTTCTGCCAGTTACCCCTGAATAGAGGGCATACCTTGACAGAGGATAGAGATTGGAACGACGAAGACGAAGAGCCTGATCATTAGCAGTGTACTGGTCCGTGATGTCGTGTTGAGGACAGACGGTATTTACTGGCGTGATGACTTACGGCTAGTGCGGAGGTGAATATCGAACCGTAGGGTTAAAGTGTATGACTCACTTGACTTGGCAAGGGATCTTTGGGGTGAAAGTGATCAAGGGCAACATAAAGAGAGACGATAAAGACAGCTTACCGACGACAGAGAGACTGGAGGGCATGGTGTCAGCTGAGGGTATTCGAGGCAGGCCATGGCACGCTCACACGGAGAATCCGAGGCTCAGGTATCTGATCTAATTTGAAGTTGAGTAAGAATGAAGGGAATGAGGAAAGAAAGTCATACGGAGAGGTAAAGAATCCCGGAGAGTGACAAGGGAATGGACCAGAAGTAATCGATCTGTGACGCACGCTCGGAGGATGAGAGACGAAATGCGTGCTCGACGGCAAGACGGACCTCATGAGCGAAACAAAGGATGTAATCGTAAAATACGAGAGAGGCAAATGCATAGTTTATCCTTCCGGACTCGATAGAAGCGGAGAAGAGAGAGAGGAAAACGTCCATGGGTGATAAGCCAGCATGGCGTCGAGATTTATGGGTCCGGCTAGTAGATCTCTGACTTATGCGGTTCCAGTGATGAGATCATTTCTCGGTTAGCACAACCACAGATCAGTGCTTCGGCCGATCGGCCAATTCCGAACCGGTTCGTGCCATAGTTCTTTCTTTTTCCTTCATGTGAATTCGAGTCCGTTATGCGTCTCTTTCGTGTCCCTCGTCGTGCCATGTCCATCGCCAGCCAGACTCGCCCGCAGAACTGGAAGACACTCGCGCCGACCATCCCCAACTTTGCTCACCAGCCATCGTCCCTTCCCCATCTTCCCGTTCCCGCTCTTCCTGACACCGTACAGAGACTGAAGGACTCCCTTCGTCCACTCGCACGCTCCAACAAAGAGTTCGCCTCCACATGCGCCAAGATCGACCAGTTCGCGCGCTCAGACGGACCAGGTCCCGTCTTGCAACAGCTCCTCCTCCAACGCAAGAATGAGAAAGACCACTGGTTGGAGGAGTGGTGGGACGATTCGGGCTATCTCACCTACAGAGACACAGTTAGCGCCCGCCCTCTCTTTTTTTCCCTCCATCTCACGTCATCCTACAGGTCGTCGTCAACGTGTCATACTATTGTATGTGTACCCCACCTCTCCCCACCTCTATCCTTCATCTTCTTCCTTCATAGATGGCTTCAAGCCTCAGCCCGCGCATCTTCCCCAGACGCCCGCCGCTCGTGCTGCTGCCATTACACGTGGTGCCATGTTGTTCAGACAGACCCTTCGTTCAGGTAAACTAGCCCCTGACACGATCAAGGACGCCCAGCTCTGTATGGACACCTATCGGTTCGTTTTCGCAGCACACTTTTTTCGCGTCCTTGCCAATTGTCATCGTAGTTGGATGTTCGATTGTTGTCGTGTCCCAGGCACACAGGGCCATGACTGGAGTGTTTCCTACGCTGACATCCCAAATCCACACGACGAGCTCGGTCATGTCATCGTCATCCGCAACAACCGCTTTTGGAAGATAAAGGCACAAGTCGGTGATAATGTCCTGGGCGTCGGCGACTTGACAAGGTACGGTTCATCTTCTAGAGATGGCATCGCGTGCGATCAATCTCATCTCTTTCAAACTTGGATCGTTTTTTCGCCTCTCCTCCCCACAGTCAATTTCAGTACATATACGACCATAGTACGGATGGATACCCTGCCGTTGGGGCATTAACTGCCCACACCAGAGATATATGGGCAAAGGTGCGTACTCTTCGACGTTTTCCATGTCTCCATCGCCCGTTCGAGTCTACTGAAACACAATGTGCAAATACAGGATTTTGCATATCTCTCCTCCATCCCCCAGAACGCAGCTGTCCTCCGCCAGATTCATTCATCAGCCTTCGTAGTGTCTTTGGATGACTCGACGCCACCCCCGGAAAGTGATGTAGATGTCTCGAGGGCTTTGTGGCACGGAACACTCGCGGTAAGTGTCCTTCCTCAGCCCATGACTGTTCCGTTCGCCTGATCGATTGCTCATTCGATTCTCTCGCCGTGCAGTCGCCCATAAACACAACCGGCACCTCACGTGCTCTTTCCTCACGCTATGTTGACAAACCAGTTCAGTTCGTTGTCTTTGACAACAGTGTCGCTGGGTTGATGGGCGAACACAGCGTCATGGATGGGACGCCAACCATCCGTCTATGCGACGATGTACTGGAATTCTTGGCAGATCCCCAGTCAGATTTCCAGTTATCCCCTTCAGCGTCCGTTGTTGCGACCCCGGAACCTCTGGACTTTGATCTGACATCCATTCCTGAGATACATGCGGCAATATCAAAATCCCAACAGTTCATGTACGATCTTGCTTCCTCGCAGTCCCTTTCTTTCCTCAGGACGAACTATGGAAAGGCCTCGATAAAGTCATTCGGCGTGGGTCCTGATGGATGGGCTCAGATGATTGTTCAAGTTGCGTACGCACGACTCGCGGAACGGTTTGGTGGAGAAAACGGGCGGGTCTTACCGTGGCCTGTAGGCACATACGAATCTGCTACGACTAGAAAGTTCCACAAGGGACGCACAGAAACCATCAGAGTGGTAAGCGACGAGTGTATTGCGTTCGTACAGGCGATGCTGGGACAGTCGGGTGAGCCACAACAAAATCTCCAGCCCCATGAGGACTCTACCCGTGACTGGTGATTGACGATCAACACAGCGACAGATGCTGAGAAGATTCGATTATTGAAAAGTGCGGTTAAGAAACATACGCAACTTGCCTCAGAAGCTCTGGTAGGCGAGGGCGTGGATAGACACATGCTGGGTTTGTTGCTCGCCTGTTCCTCCAATGCGACAATTAATCCTGTCCTGCTCACCAGGCCTTCGCCTTTCCAAGCCGTCTTCTATGACCGCTCCAGAACTGTTCACAGACCCACTCTATACTCGTTCCTCACACTGGGCACTGTCTACCAGCGCCGTTTTCACTAATCATCTTGGAGTGTATGGCTGGGGTGAAGTCGTCCCGGATGGGTTTGGGGTCGCTTACGTGACCGGATTCAATGGTGCGCTTTCCTCATGGTTCGATTTCGGCCCCAAGTCCTCACGGGGATGTCTTTGATTGCAGATTACCTACAATATACAATCACCTCCCGTACAGAAATGCCCAACGCAGAATTCGCAGAAGAGATCAGGAAAGCGGCCGAGGAACTATACGACCTGTTTGCTGGCTCTAGTTCTGCCACCTCAGACCGCAGTGCCAGGCAGGGCAAGGTGTTGGAGATCGACGCGAAGCTTTGATGGTACCATCAGGTTGTTGCCGTATGCACTCGGTGGATGTCGCACAAGGCAGGTGCATCCAAATGAGACATGTAGAATGGTTTCAGAATGAAACATCAGATCAATCAAGTTCACAACACGTGTGGCAAGTAGTAATATGATAAGATCGTTGCTACTGACTTGGCTCGCAAAACTTTTGATGCATGAAAGCACAGAAAAGTGTGACTATGAAACGCGATCATTCTCTGATACTACGAGGTCTACCTTACGGTGAAAGACATGACTACATTGGGGCGACAGAAAGAAAATAAATGAAACAACATGACGTACAAAATTGACGAACATAATTACTCATCCTCTTCGTCCTCTTCGACAACCGCCTTGGACTTCTTTGCTCGAGATGATGCAGCCTTTGGCTTCTTGGCGGTAGTGACTTGCTTTGTTGATGCAGGGCGCTAATAACACATCAGACTCTGAAAAGAAATACCAAGAGCTGATGTGCAAACCTTTCTCTTCTTGCCGGCAGACCCGTCCACCTCTTCATCTTCATCTTCCTCCATATCGGCTAATTCCTCTGCAAAATCCTCGCCCGAAGCCTCGGACTCGTCCTGATGGGATGAAAAGTTAACTCAAAAATGCACATCTGCATGTGTGTGATATCCAAACCTTGACAGCCTTTTTCTTAGGGGGGGCTTTCTTGGCGGCAGCTTGCCGTCGAGTTGCACCTCTTCGTTTCTCTGTATCGTCCTCTGCCTCGTGTTTCTAAAGGATAGATGAAGACGACACTCAGGGATGACCTGTGACACGGACCTTCGCGCGTGACTTCTTAGCAGGCGCATTCTTGCTTTTTTCTTCGGTATCTTCACCTTCGACTTCAACTTCATCCTCGCCTTCGACACCATCGTCCGTGTGCTTCGATTTGGTTGCACGTTTCTTCTTTGGCTTTTCTTCTTCGTCCCCTTCGGGCTCGGCTTTTTTCTTAGTGGGTCCACGTTTTTTCTTGGGCTTCTCCTCGTCGTCCTCCGCGTCCGCTGGTTTTCGGGCAGTCGGAGGGATGTCCTCATCAGCGACATGACCCTCTTCCCATGCGCGTTGAACGCGGTCTTGGTCCTCCTTCTCGAGTTCCTCGAACCCGTCAAGTTCCTCGGGACCGGAGAACTTAGCCTTCATGTTGGTTATGATCCTGGGTGTAGTACACCCCCAGTGGCGCCATGCACTACGAAGAAGATGCTATAGTTGAGAGTAAGCCACTGGAAAGGGGGCGGAACGTACAAGTTAGTGTTACCCCTGAAGTCGACGACGGAGCCGACCCGTAGGGCGCCTTTGAGTATGGGGGTTCCTAGAAGACACATATACCTCAACCCCCACGCATGTACCGTGCGTTCTCTTACCTGAGCAGGGCTTGGCGCCTTTGTAGAGAGTAAAAATCAACTTCCGAGCGCGAATGTGGTGAGAAGGGCAAATTGGACACACCTTTGCATTTCGAACGAGCAGAGCTCGCGTATTCAAGGCGATAACCACTCTTTTTGGTCGCTCCCTCGTTGTCAGACATCGGTCAGAGATGCGGGCGGGTGTAGAATGGGGGTGTGGATGAAGGGAAAACAGATGGGGGTGGTTCATCTCGACGCGATGGTTTTGTTGAACCACCCTGTACCTTCAAAGTCCGACTCCCTGTTGGCTTACAGCGCACGGACCTCTTTTTATTGTGCGCGCTCCTGCGTTGGTCGAATTCTATACGAGTATCTGAAGATCATGGTCGGAAGTAAATGACTCGGACTAGGTTTATTTGTCCAAACAACGGCGGGGGAGTGTTTAGTTGAAGTAGTCTGTGCATTGCCTTGGGCAAGCGCGCTTCGGAGGAAGGTACTGTTATTGCAGCACCAGTCTCTCGCTACACTGTACGTTGTGTACGGAATGAAACGCTGGTTTACAAGTATAAAAATGTGTTGTCCCCGAGCTATTGCCTAGATTCGAATCCCGTCCTCATTCGTAAAACCATACGTGTGCATTCCGCCCCCGGAATCACCGCTAGAGAAAGAATGAGATACATCTCGTCGTCGTGCAAGTCACTGACACGTACATGATTAGCGGGAACTCCCCCTTCTGCCGATCGCCAATGGAAAAGGAGGCAACATCAAAGTCGGTCCTTCCAATAACTGTGCCTTGGACGTCGCTCGTGTTCGCCAGCGCTGGCTCCCACAATCGTACACAACCTTGTTTGAGGGTTAGTTCCGGCTGATCAAAAGGCATCATCATTGTGCAGGGAACCCACCATCGTTACCCCCACTCAAGATTCCGAGTCTATCCCTCCTTTGTATCCACTCGGCAGTAACAATACCGAACCCTCCGCCATCCACAGCGTCCGAATCGTGGTGTTCAAATCGACAGAGGGGTCCACGCGATAGCGCACGCACGTCGTACACATGCAGTGCATTATCACTGCGTGCGACAGCGAAGAGACGTCCGTCGGGGCAAAAGGAAGCTTGATTTACCTCTTCCGAATCACTTGGTCGGTTAGGGTTTTGGGATGGTCGTACTCGAAACTTTTCAAGCTCCTCTGTCTCGTAGGCTTCCTTCACTTTACGGCGAACATCATACAAGCGGATAGGATGCGTGCTGTCCCTGCCAGATGTGAACAAAACGAGCGTTGTTCCATCCGTACTTAGGATGGCAGCATCCCCCGCTTCCGTTGCATCAAACTGAATTGCTTGAACCCCCTTGGAAATATCGAACGCGTGGTGAAAGCCACTGTGGTCGTTGTCCTCCGTTGGTTCGGAGGACGTAAATAATAGGCCTTTGGAAGGGCCCTGGCCCCAGACAACGGAGCCAGTAGCGTGATCTAGTCCTTTCGGCGCCACTTGATACCTTTTGGATGGAGGACATTCGTCTATGTCCATATCTTCGAAGAGATCTTGGTTATACATCCAGACGGTGCTGCCAGGCTCGTATTGAACTGTGAATGGTTAAAGCATCCAACGCTACATACCCGTCGTGGCAAGTGATCGCCAGTGCTGGACGTTCTGGATCATCAGGAGCGTATACTAAATCTTGCGGTCTGGAATCAAGTCTGACTGTGTCCATCCAAGTGAAGAGATGAGAGCAAATATAGTTGATCTGAAGGTAAACTCACACTGGCGCAGCGCGCCAAGACCCCCGTGCCCATCGTTATCATCGGGATCGAGTATCTTCCACACTTGGACGATGAGATCACAGCCCGATGACAAGAATTGCTTTGGGCTAGTGAAAGCGTAATGTACCTAGGAGCGCAAAATCATCGCATGCAACTTACTTGCGAGGATCGAACGTAACATCATTGATGGTATAGTACTTGGTTACCAAACCTGTGACAGTTCAACAGGCTTGCTCGAATCTTTGGAACACGCAAAGTAAGCGGACGACTACTTACCGCGAGTAGTCTCGCGTGGCCGACAATGCGCTGGTGTCACGTGTACTGGTTTGGACATCTTACTCAAGGATACCACGGTGGTATCGCAGGACGTTACCTTGACCGTGGTGGTAGACAACCAACGAACCTGACTTGTTCTCTGGAGGGGGAAGGCTATCTGCAGTGCAATGCTAAAGTCTGTGGATTGGACATTCATGTTTGATGCTAACCTTCATCCTCGTCAGAGTCTTCCAATCCGCCTTCCACCGCGGAGCAAAGTACTACTGTGTCTTGCGCTTGAATGATTCTATTGACCGCTAGTTGACACAAACACAAGTCAGCTGAACACCCAAGCTCAATCGCGTGTATAATACTTGCGCCCAGATGTCAAATGGGGGTACTTTGCAATTAACTCGAGTTTCGTGAATCCCTGTTCATAATGAAGATTGGGTGGACGACGAGGCCAAAGATGCTCCTGTCTCCGTGCATGATGAAATGGTTTTGGGAACTTGGTCGTGCCGTAATTTCTAGACAGCTGGCGGGTACTTCGTGAGAAGTGGAGTTCAATCGAGGTGATTGTGTGCTTACTGCTCCCCATAGGCCCAGTGAGGGCCAGTCGAGCGGAACGTGACGATAATCAATTGGAGGTTTTTTCCGAGGAAGACAGAAAGGCGGTAGGGGCTCTGGTTTCGACATGTCGACATCCAACAGGTTTGGCGTCAAATCTTCGGCTTTGTTTCTTTTCGGTAGAGGAACCCACTGTGACGGTACAAGGCAGTGAGTGATATAGCTTGGAAGCATGGCGTGTCACGTTACATTTGCCTCGTTTGAAATATCCAGGGAAGCTAAACATTGTAGAGATTCGTCTTCATCATCGTCATCGTCAGAATAATGTGGATCAGACAGGCTGGGAGAACGGAGTCCGGGACGAGAGAGATCGGTCTCTGGCTTTGGTGTGTACTTTGGTTCGTCATCCGTATTGCACGATGGTGCAGCGTGTTCTTCCACTTTTGGTCTCTGGGGTATAGTCGGTGCGGTTTGTGTGCGGATGGGTTGGATGGCACACCTTCGTAGGCCAGATCTCGGGCTCGCTGTCGGAAGATATCTCTATGACTTCCGAGGAGCGCTCCTTGCGCTTCAATTCGTTGTGATTTTTTACTGCGTTGATGGCCATTTTGATGGCGTCGGTTGCGCGCTTCTTGGCTGGGCGAGTATCCAGAAGCGCTGTACGCAAGTTCAACTCCTTAGAGAAGGATGTCAGACCGCCAAGTGTGGATGCTGAGGTGGACGGACCGATTGAGTGATCCGTTGGAGTTCGGTGTAGCGATGCATGGGACGAAGACTGGACTGGGAGTGACTGCTGAGCGACGAGGTCAGATGCGAGGGGTGTATTTGGGCCGGTCCGGAATAGTACACTCACGGATTGGGTTGTAGCACCGGTACTGAAAGAGGGTCGTCGCTGTCCGAGTCGACGAGGGATATCGCGCGCTCGCGGTGGCGTTTTCTGCTGAGGGGTGACGGGGTACGGTCGACGCGTACGCAGCGGCGCACGCCTACGCAGAATACGTCCAGGTCATCGACGTCGATGACCTCGCGCGGTTTGGACGGGTCCGACATGTTTTGCGAATATAATGTGTTACAAGGACAGAGGGAGATACCGCCAAGTCACGTGGCACTTTTTACTTCTGTCTGTCATGGGTCAGTCGTCCTCTTCCTCCTCCTCGTCTTCGTCGGGTTGCCCAGTTCAACACTCGCAGTCGAAATGTCCCGTCGACCACTCGTCGACATCACTCAACCCGCTCAATCAAATGCCCTCGCTGCCTCAGACACCTCTCGACGACTCGGGCCAGCTCCCGACTGAGCGCATTCTCTCCTCCATACCACGCTCCGTCGATACGGGAAGGAAAGAGAGTTGGGAGTATCCTTCGCCCCAGCAGTTTTACAACGCATTAGTTAGAAAAGGTTGGGAGACGCCCGTAGAGCATGTAGAAACTATGGTCAACATCCACAACTTCCTGAACGAACGCGCCTGGGGCGAAGTACTCAAGTGGGAGAAACGCGTCGCTCAGTGAGAGTCGCCTTTCCGTTCTATGTACGATGCGACTGACGGAGCGACTGCAGGCCGGGAGACCAAGAGCCGCACCTGGCCAGGTTCAAGGGACGTCCTGGTGAGATGTCCCCGAAAGCGCGATTCTGGATGTTTGCTGGATGGCTGCTGCCGTCACGGTTCAGGTATTGGTCTCATCGTGTTGTGTGCTCACAAACTGACGCGGGTCCAGCACCGAGCCACCCTTTGATCGTCATGACTGGATCGTTCGCAGACCACGGACGGGCGAAGAAGTACGCTACGTGATTGACTACTACTCGGCCCCACCCACTATGGACGGGGAGCCTGTCTTCTCGCTCGACGTTCGACCTGCGTTGGACAGTGTGCAGAGCATCAAGGAGCGGGTCGTTGTTAGTGCTGGCGAGTTCTGGGACGAACTGGGCGTGCGGGCATGGGGACGAGGGTCACAATGATAGCATACGTCTCTATAGAGTGATCGTACGAATGTCTAGTGTTCGTCCTCAATGGCGCGGGGAAAGCGCGTTCGGGGGTTCCAAAACTGGGCAGTGCATGCAAGCGAGCCAAAGCCATCGTCACTTGTAGCCACGCCTACAAAGTGTCCACTCGACAACGACAACGACAACGACGACGACGACGACATTGTTCATCGCTGTCAGCTACAATGGAACGGCCAGCTGGCCCACGTCAACCAGACAAGCGCAACGAAGCGTACGAGTCCATCTTCGGTCGTCCGTCGGCGTCCCACCACCACCACGACCAGACAGCGGCGAGCCCATACTACACCCAACATGCCCCGAGTGGACCGTATTACCCGCCAGCGAATCAGTTCTCCCAACCGTACACTCATTACCCGCACGCGATCGACAGACGTACCTCCCACCCGTCTAACGTCGTTCCCCGGCCTGCTCACTACTACCACCATCAGGCCTACTCTCAACCCCCCACATCCCAGTCCCATATTCCTGCACCTGCAAACTACCACCTTGCCGCCCAGCACCATCCAAATCCACATCGCAACACCTCTCTCGCACCACCCACTCACCATCCCCGCCCACCCTCCGTCGTCAGCGTACCCATCTCGTCCGCTATCATACCACCAAAACCAGAGGATTCACCAGATGCCGCGCTCGACGCACCCACCCACTCGGGCCTTACCCCTGCCCAGGCTTATCAGACCCAGGTGTATCCCACACAGAACGGCGCACCTCTTCATCCATCCGATGACGTGCCCCGTCTCGACCTGATCGATCCTGATATCGGTCGTCTTACCATCGATTTTGCCGCAGACGAGCACACCACTGATGACCCCGACAGCGAGTTGCCATGGGCTCATGCTTTAGAACACACACGTGCGTTCTTCCGTTCCATATCCAGTCGGCGTGCTGCACAATGGATTAATTCGCTACTCCCCCCCTTCTAGCCATCCCTCAAGCTCCTCACACGCAGCAGCCCCAAAATCGTCAATCGAGTCCCCTCTCCGTAAAGTCCGACCACATTGGGTCTTCTCGTCCCCATCACCTTCAGCTAGACACTGCTCTCATGGCTGGCTCACGTTCATCCCTCAACAACTCTTCTCCCGCTTCCTCTACCCTCGTCGAACATCTTATCGGTACAGCGGTCACCTCCAGACGTTCCTCAGATTCCGCTCGCACCGCGCCCGGTCCCTCCTTCCGTCGCGACCACCCCACCCAGGACAGGTCCTTGTCCATGTCCTCTACCTCACACTCGATGCGCACCGTCCTGGATGCTCGCACGCGCCAACCAATACCACAGTCTCTTCAGGGTGGCCGAAACTCGCCCACCACCTCAACAAGAGCTCCAACAACACGAGCTCGCTCTCCTGTCATATATCCTGCCTTGCTCTCCAGGGTGGCGGAGGCCTTCAAAGAACGTATCTCCCTCGCAGACCGTGTCAAGGACGGACTCACGTACAAAGATGCGTTCGACGGGCGGGAAGCAGTGGACAAGATCTCGTATATCATCAAAACCACCGACCGAAACTTGGCCTTGCTACTGGGGCGGGCCCTGGACGCACAGAAATTCTTCCATGATGTCACGTACGATCATCGCCTGCGGGACAGCGCGGCAGAACTCTACCAGTTCAGAACCAAGTTGAGTCCCTTCGTCAGTGGGGAACTGGCTACGGCCGTTGTGGACCCTGATAATGATGACGCAGAGGGCAAGTCTCCTGTACAGGCCAAGTCGGATGTCTCACGAGGGGTATCAATGGTGTCTACGGGGCATGGCTCAAGCGATTCTCACGAGAAAGACTCGTCGCCTGTGGCAGGCGGACCCGAGCCTACACGGTCGCAAGGCACAGAATCCATCGACGAAATTCCCCTTCCCTCCGGTATCTTCACTCTTTTGACTGATTGCTATTCCCCGACATGTACGAGGGATCAGCTATGTTACAGCATCGCGTGCCCAAGACGGTTAGAGCAACAGGCGAGGTTGAACATGAAACCCCAACCTGGGCTCAAGAAGCAGATCTCGCGGGAAAGTTTAGGCGATCTTGTGGTAAGGCCGTGATGGCGGGCGATCCTCCGTTCCTAACGCTATCCGTTTGTAGGAACCCGGTACACTTTGGATACACTCAGTGCCACAAGAAGTGGTGAACAGCGTGTCAGATACAGAGAAAAAGCGACAAGAGGCAATCAACGAAGTGATCTATACAGAGCGCGACTTCGTGCGGGATATGGAGTACCTTCGGGACGTGCGTCTAATTGCTGCCTCTCGTGCCCGTCTGTCTTGTCGCTGATCAACTTTCGTGCAGGTCTGGATGAACAATCTCAAAGACAACGACATCATACCTGCAGACCGCCGTACGGATTTCATTCAACAGGTCTTTTGGAATATCCAAGAGATAATTACAGTCAACATCCGCCTTCGCGATGCACTCAATAAACGTCAAAAGTCATATGCTGTTGTTGAGCGTATTGGCGATATCTTGCTGGAGGCAGTACCTCATTTTGGCCCGTTCGTATCGTATGGTGCTCATCAACTGTACGGAAAGTACGAGTTTGAAAAGGAGAAAAGTTCCAATCCTGCTTTTGCAGCATTCGTCGAGGTGCGCCGTATACTGTGTCACTATAACATCACGTCGTTCATGACAGCACAGACCACGGAACGACTTCCCGAATCCCGCAAACTTGAATTGAATGGCTACCTCACCAAACCCACCACTCGTCTTGCGCGATACCCATTGCTACTTGAAGCTGTCATTAAGCATACGCCCGAAGACAACCCTGACAAGCAAACGCTCGCGCAAGTCGTCGCTATAATCAGGGAGTTCCTTGCCAAAGTGAACGTGGAGACTGGAAAGACCGAAAACCGGTTCAACTTGCTTCAGCTTGACCAGCAGCTGGTTTATAGACCTGGAGAGCAAGTGGTTCGTGTCTGTTTTAGTTGCTGGCATTACATACTAAGCTCCCGTGATGTTTTTAGGACTTGAAGCTGCAAGACCCTTGCCGGGAGCTCGTCTACAAAGGTGCGCTGAACAAACGTGGGGGCTCCCAAGGAGACAACGGGGACCTGTTGGTGTACCTCTTCGATCATGCATTGCTTATGGTCAAGCAAAAGTCCAAGCATGAACAATACAAAGTCTATCGCCGGGTAAGTTCATCCATGTAACTCTTCTTACCCGTCTTGGTGACCTATGATCCATTCGATTGAATAGCCCATCCCATTGGAATTGCTCTATATTTCCGCCCAAAACAAGGAAGTTGCAAAGAGAGTTTCGGGCCGCGGTGCGCCCTACCCGCCTCAGATCCCAATCAAAGTTGATGGGAAAGGCGACTTTGCGATCACATTTGTACACCTCGGGAGAAAGTTTTACCAAATAACTCTGTGGGCGAGCACTTTTGTCAGCCATCGTAAATGGGTGGAGACTATAACGAAACAACAAGACTTTCTACGGGAACGGAGTACTGCCTTTGATACGACAACCGTTTCTGAAGGTTTTTTCTTGGGTACTAATAAAGTAAACTGTGCGGCCCCCTTTGGTGAGTCGGGTCATAAAAAGTTCAGACCCCAGCTAACGGTGAAATAGCAAATGGGAGGCGGATAGCTTTCGGAACAGACGACGGCGTTTACCTCTCAGACTTGAGGGAATCTAACAGGGATCCCATCAAAGTGTTGGCATTGCTGGAAGTGCTGCAGGTTGATGTTCTAGAGGAATATCAACTTCTCATCGTACTTTCGGGTAATTCGTTCTTCGTCGTCGTCCTGTTGTTCGTAACTTGTGGACATTTTTACAGAGCGACAGGTGATTACTTTTCCATTGGAAGCACTAGACCCTATAGACCCGTTGGCTGGTCTGAAACGTGCAAAGCGCATATCCTCGCATACATCGTTCTTCAAAGCTGGTGTCTGCCTCGGGAAAACCCTTGTTTGCGTTGTAAAATCGAGCCCGCTTTCTAGCACAATTAAGACGCTTGAGCCCATTGACCAGAACATACGCGGACGGAGTAAACCAACGTTTCGCAAACTCTTGCAAGGAGGAAACGACACGCTCAAGCTTTTCAGAGTACATATCTCATATATTCTTCTCCTTGCGTGCTGACGGGTAAACCAGGAGTTTTACATTCCCGTCGAATCAAGCTCGATACACTTTCTGAAAACAAGACTTTGCGTAGGCTGTTCGAAGGGCTTTGAGATCGTTGACCTCGAGAGTTTGGACACCCAGAGCCTGTTGGATCCAGCTGATGCTTCGCTCGATTTTGTGAGGAAACGGGAGAACTTGCGTCCAATGGCCATCTATCGGATTGACAACGAATTCTTGCTATGCTATGACGGTGAGGACAGGTGACCATCAGAGCTAGTGTTGGTACTCACACAGGATCGTCGAAGAATTTGCTTTCTACGTCAACAGGAGTGGTTGGCGGTCGAGGCCGAATTTCATGGTCCATTGGGAGGGGGCACCGACGGGTTTTGGTGAGTGGAAGTCACGAATTTTTGACGTTCATTCTCCTGACGTGACATCACGTAGCGATGCGATATCCATATGTCTTGGCGTTTGAATCCACGTTTGTGGAGATTCGACATGTCGAAACGGGTACCATGTCACAAGTCATTCAAGGAAACAATCTTCGTCTACTTTTCGCGGATACCCCAGCGTCCGGGACGTCGACAGCAAGCCCACAGCACAATGCGTACTATGCATCGCAACCATATCAATCAAATCCGTATCAGCAAGTTCCGCCGTCTATGTATGGACGGCCGGCCATACCTGGGTATGGACCACCGGTGGCAGCGGGGTATGGGCAGTACTCTAGATATACCCAAGCGGGTCGGGATGAGATTTTGATGGTGTCTGACGATCGCGTGTTGACGTTGCGGCTCACTGCTAGCAACAATGGATAAGGTCTGGGTAATGCACGATGGCGTTTTTCGAGAAACTAATTGTATTGTACCTCGAGTCTCATTCTCCACTGGACTGGGGACAATGAGGGGCATGGCACCGAGTAATTAATGTATTGAAGTTGGATCGTAGCGTCTGTTGTGAATTTTCTTACACGTGACTGTTAACGTATCATCAAAATAAATGAATTTTTTTGTTCGTGTCGACCAAGTATGCTGCCTCGTCATGTCCAAAGTTTTGTCATCGCCCGACGTGCTGCGCGTTCGCTTTACCAGTCTCCCTTTCGGATACGCTTGCCGTCACGCTCTTTTCATGCCTCCTCTTCATCCCGCAGCGATCTTCCCAAATCCCCCTTCCAGACTTTCGTCGAAGTCCTGCGGGAAGAACTTCGCAAGAACAGGGAGCTACAAGACAATGTCAAGCAGCTGCAGGGCGACGTAGACAAGCTCCAGGACTCAGAGGCTCTGAAACGCGCTAGGGATGTCTACGAGCGTGCGAGAGTACTTATACGACACACTCTTCTCAGTCCACTTCTCGCTCAACCTCACTTTTTCTAGCTGACTTCGAGCATCAAAGAAAATCCCCGCTTGAGAGCTGCCGCAGAGGAGCTCAAGAAGACCGGTGTCAAGGTCGGTGATGCCGTTTCCGAAGCACTCAAGACCATGGAGGAGAGCGAGATCATGCGCGCAGTACGTCTACGTCCAATCTTTCCCACTCTCGTCGCTTCATCCTTCTCTCTCCCGCTCAGATATCCCGTGCTACTAGCTCTCTTTCTAACACCATTGCGCACACCACCGAACCCATCCGCAATACAGCTGCATACAAGAGTTTGGCAGAGACCTTGGTCGACGCCCTAGATGACTCTGGCTCGGCCAAGCATGCTGGCTTCGAGGAAAAAGAAGCTCGCAGGCTGCGACGACAAAAACGTCTCGAAAAGGCTGGACTTTTGGGACGACGCATCGTCACGGAGAACGCTGAGTAAGCCTGATCTTAGCATGTCCGTACCACCTCTTAGTGCGACTCCTTAGAGCTGGTCAAGCACTCGTTTTCGTGCAACCTTCTGCAAGACAAGAAGCCTGGGAAAACTTCAAGGCTACCAGCCCTGTCATGCAGCGAATATCTGCCCTACATTCGGCTTACCAAGAGTCGGAGTCACCCCTCGTCACCCCAATGCGTGCCGTGACATCAACGATTGGCTCTTGGTTTGAAGAGAACGAGGTTGCGCAAGTGACACGCATGATGAGGGGCCTTGACCCCAGCTTTTCACGCGAACTATTCGAAAGGGAGCTTAGAGAATACATTGTCCCGGAAATTGTCGATGCATACTTGTCTGCTGATCGAGAGTCATTGACAAGATGGTGTTCTGAAGCTGTGAGCACATTGGGCATCGCGAACGTATGATTGCTGAACTGTGACCATCAGACATACAACGTACTGTGGGCAACGATGGAGCAGTACCTTCGTCAAGGACTCATCAGTGATAGTAGGGTTCTTGATATCCGCCAAGTCGATGTAGGTCATCGGTCTGGATCTCAGTAATTATCTCTGATTCTGGAACAAGGTATCGGACGGGAAAATCCTTGAGAATTCCATTCCCGTCTTTGTCGTTACATTCGCTACTCAAGAAATGCTACTCTTTAGAAATGCCGTTTCGCGGGAGGTTGTAGTCGGAGCCGAGGACCGTGTGGAACAGTGCACCTATGCCGCTGTGATCACACGCATAGCGGATGAGATGGCAGACGACATTACCGGAGGATGGAAGGTCATTGAGGTAATGTCCCGGCGTGTCAAATATTGTCCAATGAGTATTCACGGTTTGATCGTTGCAGATGGCACGTAGATCAGCAAGAGCATACCTGTAGCCATTGTCGATAGACATTCATCTCACACAGGTTGCTTCACTCATTCGCATACGTCGTTTGTTACACAAGTCAAGTACTCACCACTCATCGTTGCAGATATATCTTATTACCTGGCTATACCGTCGTTTTGGTTGACGTAATTAGAATTTCCAGGGCAGGACTGCTGCAAACAGGGTCGTTGAGCTTGTGGTGGTGTGAGTCGCACTTCTCCATGACCGTGAGTTGCAATACTAGGGATTCATTGATACGGTGCTTTTTTTTTCTTTCTACAAACTACCCCTGGTGGTGCTTGATGCCCTGATCCAAAAAGTCTCCAGAATGCCGAGGCTGACGTGAACTTACCCGCCGCATGGTTAACGGTGGCCGAGAGCAAGAATGTTACGCCTGTGAGATGCGTAAATACCTCACTCGAGTCGGCCGTCTGATCGATTGATCTGTCACTGGTGATCACATATTGCACCCGACCAACTCCACGTGTAGTGTCACGTCAATGTGTATAGTGACTACTATGACACGCACGAGCAGGTAACCTACTTGCTCGCCCTCACTACCATCTCTTCCAAAGTGATTGCTCGATACTCGTCTGCCTCGGGTGCCCACACTGCATCGTCCAGGACATAAACTAACACGCCTCCTTTTCCACTCGGTCCTGACACTCTGAACAACGGCATCCGGGATGTCTCGTGCGCACGTCCAGTTGGCATGAACAATAAATTATGCTCCGCCGCAAACTCCTCAACGATGGATCGGAAGGTGACCTCGTGCATGCGAGACGGTAGTGCGCCGCCCTTGGTGGTCGCCTTGTTTGTCCCAGCAGCGGCAGCCTGCTCCGCCTTGACATCAGGACGTTTCAACTTTGTCGATGCATCAATTCCGAGTTCGATCGCTTCATTCATCAGCTGCAACCCCCTCGTGAATCCCTTTTGGACACCTTTCAAAGCCAAGAGATCCTCTGCAAAAACTCCTTTCCAGAAAGCGTACCACTGCGCGACTTCCTCGAAACTCACGTGGGGTTGAATGAGCCAAATGTACAGCGTGTCGAGCCATTTGGGGAAGAACTCGGCTTCTAGGAGTTGACTCATGATCAAGCCTCGCAGAAGAGGAGACCAGGGAAGTACGACTTCAGTGAGTGGCTGCATCTCTTGTGCGCGCGGGTTTATGCGGAATTCCTCGCGGAGGTGGGATGCGAGCTTGGGCACGACGTATTTCAGCAAAAGATTGTCCCATTCGCCACCGTCAAAGACCTCCCGCCATACAGCAAGATCCTCTGGAAAACCGTCAGTTGCTCCCCAGGCGCGCAACATAGATTTAACTTTTCTACGCGCGTCATCAAGGACACTCTCGACACGTAGGCCGAGATGGGGAAGCCAAGGGAACACCAGCGAATGAAGAGAGACTGAACTACGTTTAGGGTTCCATTCTGAGACAGCTTTGGCGAGTTTTGGGAGGATGAGTTGATCAAGCATGTTGTCGCGTACAAAGGGGGGAAGAAAGGAGGCCCAGGTCTCATAGAGCTTGATGGCGGGCGAACTATCATGGGGATCCCACTCATTGTTGATTGATGTCCGCACTTTAGGCAGCCAAACATTCCAGAGGAGTGATTCAAAAGGTGTCATAGATTGCTCAACGACAGGAGCCGGGACAACAATCCCAGCTCCATACAAGCTGACTTGGGTTTGTGAGGACGGCTCGACGAGGTTAACCTTGAGAGCTTGTTTCCATGTGCGGAAAGTAGAAACCAGGGTAGATGGATTCATGAGGGGATTCCACTGCGCTACGATCCGTCGAATGGTCGGGGCAATGGCAGCAACGACGATCTCATCCAATCGATATCTGTCGAATTCTTGGGGGAATTGGAGGAGTTTCAAGAAAAGTGGTGAAAAGTCATCTAGAATAGCTTCATACACCGAAGCAAGCTCTCTTGACTTGGTATTGATCTCATCCACTACAAGAGACAGTTGTTGAAGTCGTGAAATCACTGCAAAATTGAAATTGTTAAACCTGTCGACGGAGGCAGAGTCGTAGAAACACGTACAATCCGCCTCGGCCGCAACTTTCTTCTGCAGTCGAGCATCCTCCTCAACGATAAAGCGTTTGCGATCTTCAAGAGCCTTAGCTTCACGTGCAAGTGCATCAAGATCGGTCTTGCAGGCGGTCACAATCAGTCGTAGATTATGCCGAATTTCTGGTATCCGCGTAGGATCTGTTGAGGGTGTCCATGATGCCATAGAGAGCTCGGCCAATGAAGCCAGCTCTCGCGGCTAGAGTACATATGTCAGTAGGAGAGCGATCCAACACATTCCGGGACTAACCTCCCGTCCGGTGGCATCAATGATTGGTCCAATACTTGGAGCTGGCAGTTCTTCTCCCGCCTCTGCCACGATTTGCTCGTATGTCTTGTGTTCAGTTCTGGTCTTAACCTTCCTAGGCTGTTTCCAGGCTTCTGAGCGCTTCTCTTTCGCCTCTTTCTCTTTCTTTACGGTAGCTGGTAGTTCTTCATCATCACTAACGACTTCGCCCCTCCTCCTGGCTTCTAGTTTGGACTGCTCCGTCTTCTCCTTGAAACCTTTGTAAGCAATACCCACATTTTTTGGTCGTAACTTGGTCTCGACTGGGACAATAATACCCTCTCCGTCTGCACCAAGACCAGTGCCAGTCTTCCAACCCATCTTAGCGAGCATCTGCGCACCTAGTGTGCCCCCTATCTTATGGAAGTGTGCTTGCTCATGGGCGGGAAGGGGTGTGCTGCGCTGGGAACTGGGCCCGGATGAAGACTCACTGCGAAGGAAGGCCCGCTGTGTCCGAGAGGCAGCGCCAAAGGCACTGGGCAACCCAGAGAAAGTTGAAGCTCCAAGACCAGGTTTTGTCGGGGCGGGCGCAACAATGGGCGGTTCTGGGTCCTTTACCTCTTCATCTTGAGCTTCGTCCATTGAACTGTCTGAGGCACCCTCTTCAGCGTCCGACTCATCGACTGCTTCTCTTGCCACTTCGTTGACCTCATCGATGAGTTCATCTTCCTCCGTTTCTGCCTCCACATCATCTATCTCCGTTTTCAGCTCGACTTTGTCTCCCGACACAAAAGCAGGAGCTTTTGTCCAGTCGGTTTTCTTTTGTCTCGCGCCACCCCTCTGTCCATACTCTTCATCATCACTATCATCCCCGAACACGCCGTAGATGACACCTTCTTTCGCGTTTTTGCGCCTTCGCTTGTGCCGGTATGGGTCCTCGAAAAGTGCACGCTCATCCCTCGCGTCCGGGTCATTATCGTTTAGTTGGAAGTCGGCTTCTACACCTTCAGAAGTCTCTGAATCGGAGTCACCGTCATCGAGAAACTGTCGCTTTCTTCGACCCATGATTGGTAACAATAATGGTGATGAAGGAAGGAGTCAAAGAACGACCAATGTCAATGACAGAACCTTTTGCCCGCTCGCAGAGTACGTATAAACGTGCGAGAACTCACCGTTGAGCAAAAATGTTCGAGTTCCCAGATGCTTCACGGGAAAAGAGTAAATGCTCCTAGTAGGAGACGGGGTGCAGACAACTAATTGCTTATGTAATCGATCGAGGTACTACGGTACAAATGATACGTAGAAAAGGCCTATGCAGAATACTCCAATTTGGCTGAGGAACAGGCATGAAAACTGTCAGAACGTCAAAACGGAAGGCGGACTGAAAGTCACATACTCTCATGTTTCTTGGCATCGCTGACCTTCCGCGCAGCTTTGGTGAGATCCTCTTGGACAACATACTCGCTGGGCGAGATTTGTCAGAAGGTGTCGTCCATAAAGGTAGGAAAACGTACCGATCATCGCGAATAGCGAACATCCCAGCTTCCGTGACGACATTCCGCAAATCGGCGCCATTGAAGCCGTCCGTAAGCTGCAAACACAATGTCATATACCCATGGGGACATGCACGATAGCACCACGAACCTTCACAATAGCTTCGTAATCGATTTCTCCACTCTTGTTCACTGGTTGAGCGTGGATCTTCAAAATCTCTGATCGCGCCAGTTCGTTTGGAAGCGGGATTTCGATCTTTCGATCCAGACGGCCAGGTCGCAAGAGGGCAGGATCCAGAGTATCTGGTCGATTCGTTGCCATAATGAGCTTTGTCCGTCCAAGAGAATCAAATCCATCCATTTGGTTAAGTAACTATATTGTGCCGGTTAACGCGATGGTTTGCCGTGCACCAACCACAAAAATCAACCTACCTCCATTAGAGTTCTCTGAATTTCTCTGTCTGCGCTTGTCCCTTCCGAGAATCTCCTGCCTCCAATGGCATCTATTTCGTCCATAAAGATAACACAAGGCTCGTGATCTTTGGCATATCCAAACATCTCACGCACAACTCGAGCTGATTCGCCAATGTACTTATCAACGATGGCAGATGAAACAACCTTTAGAAAATTGGTCTGGAGGGTGGCTGCCACCGCTCGGGCCAGAAGTGTTTTGCCTGTTCCAGGAGGGCCATAGAGAAGGACTCCTTTGGGCGGTTTTATACCGACGCGAAGGAAGAGTTCAGGGCTAAGCAGGGGGAGTTCAATTACCTGGCGTTTCAAAAACGGTGATAAGTTGTAGAGTATAGCGAAATGTGAGGACATACCTCGCGTAATTCACGGACTTGTTCGCCAAGACCACCGATACCTGCAAATGAAGCGCCTCCTGGGTCCTCTAAACTCATTTTATAAACTAGAGGATCGACCTCTCGTGGGAGAATACGCATGATAGTGAGGGTGGTCATATCAAGCGAAACACGGGTCCCTGCCTTGAGCTTTGCTGCTGATAACGCCGGACGGTAGGAAACAACATAGCGGGGTCCAGAAGATGCCTTGACGATGACTATGGAAGAAGTCTATATAAACAAAAAGATGTTACATAGAATCAGGATAGTCTTACATCTTTCATCATCGAGCTGCTTCATGACTTCACCGATAATTTGGCCAACGGACTGGACAGCTTTGATGTCATTCTCAGTCTGCGCGAAATCCTTCTCCAACGCTTTCAAGGAAAATCTCACTACATTCCTCTGCGAGTCAGTTCAACTGCCAACTACGATACGTGAAACATTGACTGACGATTCTTTAAGCTTTGGCTGATATTATCGTGCGTCCGCATTTTCTGGCAGGGACTTCAGGTATGTATAGGATGGTCCGCGAGAAGTGGCGTACCTCACGATAGCTCTTTAGAGCATCCTTTCTTCGTTGATCCATTGCGCCAGACGACGTTGAGGCTTGTACGTCCATGGTTGCCAATGACAGAGCAAAGGGGAAGACGCGTCACTGCCGAGCGAATTTGAGTTATTATATTCAATATGATCTGATTCCACAATGTCGGCCTGGTGGTCTAGTAGTATGATTCCTTGTTAGGGTTTCCTGAATCGAGGAGGTCCCGGGTTCAATTCCCGGCCAGGCCCGAGATTTATTATTTTCTTGCTCATTTTTATAGTCCACTCGCTACCTAACGTTACTCGCAAATCGAAATAAGTTCAATATATGCCAGCCTGGGATATCATACGGTACGAGTGCGTTGCAGTTATTTAAGTAGCTGACTGGCCAGAAAACGTCCGCGCTCCATACTACAGAACTAAAAAAAAAAACTACACTTAAAAATGAAAAAATCCCTTCTTTTTCTTCTTCTTTTCGTTGTCTGCCGTACTATTGACGGACGTCGAGCTAGCAGTATTTGGAGAGCCCGGGCCAAGTTTAGAAAGCTTTCCCCCGCGGACGGATGAAGCAGAGCCATCTGGAACAACAAGCTTTGGGCGGTGTGGGGCAACCGGATCTGGGGTGAAGTATTTCTGATCGTAATATTCCTGGTAAGATTGGTGGGCAGCGTTCGTGGAGATACCATTAGGTACTGCACGGGATCCAACACCACCGATTTCCAGAACTTTGAGATCGTCAATAAATTGCCGAGGAGTGATCATATGCGTTGATCCTGGTTTTCCCCTTCATGATAAGTACTAGAAAATAAACGCTGTCACACACCGATATAGATTTCTTTGTTCAGAGGTCCTCCCAGACCATAGCACTCTCGGATCTCTGAATATGTCATCCCACCAGCGACGAATACGATGACGCGCTGGCGGTTATCGACTGGCGCATTTGATCGTACTGCTTTATGCCAACTTGGCTTTGCACTCCTCAGGGAAGAAGTATGCGTTGGGGTTGTGGGACTCTTACTCGCACCGGGGGTCGTGGTAGATGGCGCGTCTTTGACGTACGGGAAGAGGAATATATCAAGCTTGTTGTTCACATGGTCCTAAGGGATGTTGGTGAACAGTACCAGAGTACAAGGAATACAAAGATTTACTTCGATAACCGTGCGGACAAGTGGTCTATATCGGGACAAATCATATTCTTCCTCTTGAGACGGCTTCTGTTTCAACTTCTTTTTCGTGTCCTTATCTGTAGAGCCCTGAGATGGAACTCCGTGAGTAAGGGATTGGGGTGCGAACAATAACTCACTCTAGTTATCCGTGCACCGAGATGTGACAACGAATTGACTGCTTCTTGTTCCGCCACACGGAGTCGTGCATGTTGATAGAGCCGCCGACGGTCTTCGTCAGGAACACCGTCGCGATATATGATATAGAGAGCTATCATGCGAACTTTGTCGAGATTGCTGGAAATATAAAAACGACGTCGGCACGAGGTGAGGGAGGAGAAATCGGAATCCTACATGATATCTTGACTATCCAGGAGTGGTACCATCTCTTCAACCAATGTTTTGGGAGATTTTCCCTCCGCAGTCATTCCAGTCGCACAACACTGGGCAAGTATTACTGAGAACAAACAGGAGTAGCTGAAGAAAATATTTGCACCTGTTCTACGTTGGCGACTTGTGAAAGTTTGCCTTTCTCAAAAATGCCCATGCATTCTTGGGCCATATTAAGATGCAGCGAAAACTGTTATGGGCCATCAGTTTTAGCTGCTGATCGATGTTACACACATACTTTTTCCCGTTGCTCTTGATATTGAGGGAGGTTTGCTAACATATCCTTCATGTCGTTCAGACTGGCAGCACCTTCTCTACGAGAACATCAGCAACGATATGCAAACCAAGCTGAACTTACCCTTTAAACCCAGCATTTTCTTCCATGAATTTATTAAAGTCTGCCATGAGCTTGTCGATAGCTTCTCGCATGTGCATGTGCCTCACTGCCGTCCATACTGTATCTGCCTCGGAGAGATTGGCTGTCTTGTCTTCGTATGCGCCCACAGAAGACTGAAACTTATAGCTAAAAACCGATCAGATCAACAACTCAAACTACTAACCGAAACGTACGTGTATTTCGTTCCGTCCTCTATCGGTAATAAATCATTGCACATAGCCTGATACGTGAACTCGTGAATCAGCGGTGCGACAAGATCCATGGAACGATCAGTAATGATCAAGGTAGCACGCGGTCGGGGCGGATCTGAAGGTTTCTAATTCCGATGTGGATGAGACCTATCAACATACCTAACACGATAATGAGTACTTACAGGGAAATCAGGGTTGGTTCGCTTGTAGTCGTCTAAATTTCTCTGTACCATGAACGCTAACAATTTGGTTACAAACTCTGTGTCCGCAGCCTCGTATGCACGCGCGGCGTCGCCTCGGGCTAGATTGGTTCGCCATCGGGTACTTGCTTCTTGAGGGGGAGGTGCACGTGTTTGCACATTGGGCTGGAGAGGGCCCAGCGGAGGATGGTGAGAAGGGAAATAATACCGAATGTAAGGGAACTCGTTGAGGGTGATGCATATGTTTGTTAGCTGTGCATGATGTTCCGGTTCAAATGAGCAAGGAGAGTAATAGGTGTTTGATACGTACCGACTTGCTCACAAACAAGAGCTCTTCTTCTAGGCGTGACCGAGTCGCCCTAAATGCAGCCTCGTTTCGTGGTGGACCGTAAATATTGAAGAAAAGGCTGGGAGAGTTTAAAGAGAATGTTTGTGCTTCTACCGCTAGGGGCAGGCGATCAGCGTGCCCCTGAAGACTGGGTCGAAAGGTTTGCTCACCCCAGAAGTTCAAAAAGAGCTCCCGCAGGCCACGAAGGAACGGCTCTGCGGGAGATGAAGTCAGACGTTGAAACAGAGGTTCAGAGAGGCCTGAAACGAATCCAGTTAACCACAGCTCTTCGAACCTCGCACGATGTACCTTCGATGAAGAATAAATGAGCACCGAGGTATTGTTGTTGGTCACCGGAAAAATCCTTGACGACCCTCTCGATGTTCTGCGTTGTAGGCATGAGGATGTACACGGCCTCGAACTGCTGGGGTTCTCGGTAGTTGGAGATTGATTCAATGACTGCATGAAACGCGTCAGTGAGTCTCAGACGTTGGTCGAAGCTGCGTACGGGTAACATTCTCCTCCAGAATATCAAACTGTTTGAGCACCGAGCCCAGTAACTTCTGCGAATAGTCATCTACGACCAAGATCTTCCATCGACCTTGCGGGTTGACGGATCTGATCGCTTGGAGAAACTCTGCACAACTGTGGTGAGTCGATGGTGGTAAAAAAGATTTCCAGCCATACTTTCGCGGACAGTGGTGGCGAGGGAGGACATGTCAATCACGATGTCCAAGTCGGATCGGACCAGAGTATGAAGAATTTATTAGGCTACTGTCTGCCCGGACGCCTTGCCAAACTTGGCCATCTGCTGCAATTACGCATCTGTCCTCTCAGTAGATAATAATCCGCGCTCCAAGAATTGACATCTACGTGTCGAATACAAAGTAATACTAAAAAGCGAGCAAAATTAGAAGTTCTCCATCCTGGAAAATCAAGAAAATTATCCGCGACTGAAATCGTCAGTTTCCTCCAGTCTAAAAATTAGTCGAGTGGTAGAAGCTAGCAAAATATGAATGTATTCCCGTCACATTAGGGATGCAGCCAGTGCTAATAGGGACGCGATGGCAACGGATACAGAAACAGCGGCATTCAACACGCCACCACCGGTTTTCGAGCCACTACCGCTGCTACTGGAACTACCCCCAACAGTGGTGTTCGGGTAAGGGAACGTCTTATTCTCATTACTCTCGCGGTAGAGGTTTCTGGCAGGAATTGCATTGCAATGACCAACAGAATCAAACTGAAGCGTCCTGTTTGAGCAAGTAACGGTGAAGAGGAGAATAAGGCTTACAATCAGTGGAGGATTGAAGCTTTCGGCAGCAGGAAGGGTATAACCAACAGCGAGGTCAACGGTTTGAGCATACAAGTCATGCTCCAAGACAACGAATCCCGTATCCAGTGTCGTAGCATTGTTAAGGATGGCCTGGAAGGTGGCAAATGATTGTGGGCCAGTCACGACACCACCTGGTACTTTCCAGTCTGTGTTTGACGGTGAGTCAAAGGCAAGTTTCAAGTTCTAGATTATCTCACCGTTGGTATCGAACGTAGAACCAGAAGGAGTACGAGTCCAGATGACGGGAACCATTCCCATGGCCAAGGAAATAGCGCGAACGCGATCATCGATATCGCCGTAAGGGGGCCGCATCAAAGTGGGTGTGACACCAAGAACCTGCTTGATGGCTTTGCGAGTGAATCCCAGTTCGGCAACGACTTGTTGGGTGGTAAGCATCGTAAGGGGCTGTATTAGAGTCAGCAATACAAGGGAGGGGAGAAGGTCATATGCATACTCTGTGGGACCACGTATGAACAGCGATTTCGTGACCAGCCATGTACTCTTCAATGAGTACCTGGGGACGCTCAACAACGCGGGAGCCCACAACAAAGAATGTGGAAGTAAGATTCTTGGAAGAAAGGTAATTAAGTAGTTCTCTGGAAGATTATTAGATGGACACGACGTTGTGAGGGTATTTACTCACTGGGCTACGAGGAGAAGAAAGGGGAAATATATGAGCACATTCAAACTCGGAAATGAGGAGAGATTGTACAGACTGTATGGCGCAGGGCCGTCGTCAAAGCTAACACCCCAAGTCATCTTGGTTGGACAAGCAGTGATATCGGTGGGACGAGTATGGCCACCACACGTCCACCAACCACGACTAGCAGCATTCGCGGCTGCCTGAGGGTCACCAAGACAAGTTCCGTCTTGGGTAGGAGGGATATTCGGAATGTCAAATCCGTTCAGCTCAGTCATCCATTGGGCAACTTCAGGGGAAGCTAGTGGATGTGAAAATAAGTTGGCAAAATGGATGAAGCGTATAACGTAAACGCACTGGTAGAAGCAATCTGATCCTGAGTGGGCCATTGCGACGCGATAAACACGACTACGAAGGGTGAGATGAGAGTAGGAAAGAAGAAGTACAACTTACAAGGGGAGGGCAACACCGGGACTCCAGAGATCGGAGGAGTAGCACCGGCGTGGAACGTCGCGGTCACGGGAATAGTGCTGGGAGTAGCCATGCCAGAAGTAATTTGACTGAGTGGGGGAATTGTTGTGCCGACTGGGGTTGTAGGAACAGGAGAAACCGATCCAGAAGAGGTGGAAGAGGCGGGGATGGATGAAAAGGTGCCGGAGGGGGACATCGAAGAACCAGAAGCAGAAGAGATGGAGGTGGACGGGGAGGAGGAGGAAGGGGGAGACTGCCTCTTTGCGAAACGGACATGGCGATCATAGGCCTCGGCGGCGACGAGGAAGGCGAAAAGAGCGACAAGGGCGTGGAGGCGCATAAGGGAGAAGAGGGGAGAAGAGGGGAGAAGAGGGGAGAAGACAAAGAACGACGGGCGGATACGAGGGAAGGTGAGAGAGAGACGCGCCGACTCCGAACAACAAATAAATAATTTATTTATCAATCGCGACGATATCCACACTGCCTCTTTCGGAAGGTCGCTTGAACGATGAACCCAAAACGGAACTATATACAAGTACCGACCGATGATCGCTAGTGGGACCGCTCCGACGGCATGCGATATTTTACGGCTTTCGACTCGAGTAAGCGCGCGCAGTAATACATAAGTTGTACGTTCACTTTCATCACCATAGTATGTGCTCCAACCAGCAACTTTGAAACCGTTCGTCGTTACGCAACTTCAGACTGGCAACCCATGTGGGCCAGATTACGTCAGTTGCGTCTCATCCGCGTTAAGAATCAGCACCGTGTAGAATTGGATGAGCTCAACAAAGCTCTCAAGAGAGATTGCTGTCAAGACTACGTCAGAAGCCGCTCAGCCGATCTCCTCTCGCTTACCCTCATTCACCGTGTGCACCCCTGGCATTAGCGTTTGCCCAGGTGGCCTCTCCGTGTGCAAGTATCGAAAAATGTGGTGCGTCAACCTTGAGTAGTACCTCGCGTCTGCATGCTGTCTGTCAGATTGATTTGTCCTGAGACCGACTACTTACCCGTATTCCCGGACAACATTCCAGGGCTTACGATGATGTTGTCGTTTCCAGAAATTCCTCTATGAGAGTTGTAGGCAGCTTTGATACTGCCAGAGAGTAGCTTAAAAGGTGATGCGTTCGTTGGCGTTTTCTGCGCAGGCTCAAATGCATCGTCGAATGTAAGTTTCACTGTACTCTGTTTGTTGACACCGTTGTCTATATTTCCGTTGGGTCCAGTATACGATAAGTCGTGCTCCCGTGCATACGATTCGATCGGCCTAGCATTGTGGTCGACCGTAGCTGCCACGTTGCTGATCACCTGGATTAATTGTCCTTCACGACGCCTGTGAAACACTCACCTTTCAATCGCAATACGGTGGTTCAGGGTTGCCCACGCTTGTTCCGGAAGCGCATTCACTTTCACACCCCCGTTCACAAGGACAATTGCTTGAGTCGTTCTCACGCGGTTCTTGCCAGTTTCATCGCTAAACAGTACTTTCTCCACAGACTGCAAAGCCTCGTCGGAATGTTCAGCATCGATGATATCTTTCCTATAGGAGTCTGAAAGGTCCGGCGCATATTGTGCGAGGCATTGGAGATATTGGAATATCGGTGAATCCCGTACCTGAGAAACGGAAAAACGATCATCCAACAGTCAAACAAAACATCGCGATGCACTGACCAAACGAGCATCGAAGGGGTTATTCTCAATGGCGACGAGGATCCCTGCAAGGAAACCGATACTCTGTGCAAGTCGTTAGAACACAGACCGTCGGATCTTTGGTGCTAACCGTATGAGGGGGAGGCAAACTAGAGTGGCCCCCGGGCGTGGTAACTTTAATCGTGACATTTACATAACCCTTTTCTGCGATTCCGGGAGTAGCGAAGACTCGTCCATACTGCTCTCCGTAGCCGTCTGTAATGCTGTGTTAGCAGAACGGCTCTCCCTACCAGACCCGTCTACTTACTGCCCTCATCAATCAACATAGCATATCCATTCTCGCCGTACATATCCAGTAGTTTTGGCGCTAGGTATTTTGCACCCTGGGAACGTATGTCAGTTTTAATCCAGATAAGGACGAAACTACCTCACATATTTTCCACCGATCTCTTCGTCAAAGCCCGAGGTAAGTACCACCGTGCGGACTGGCCGATAGTCGTGTTTTAACAAGGTCTCCATTGTTGATCTAGAATACTTTGATCAGATATTAAGCAAAACAATCGCTAGGGAATCTCACAAGATGCCAATTAATCCACTCTTGTCATCTGCGCTGCCTCGGCCCCAGATCATCACACCTGTGAATGACATATAAACAGTCGTGCAGAGGAGTCCTCCATAACAAACCATCAAAATGACCCGAGTAAGGAGGCTGAGTCCAGATGTCGAACGTTGCCGGATCTACAGGCACCACGTCTAGAGAAAAATGCAATGAGATCGAGAGCGGCATCAGTATTGCAGTCCAGACCTTGGTGGGCAGATAGGAGCAGAGGTTTCAGAGTGGCATCTGAGCCCTTCCACAGGTAGATCAACCCATAGGTATTCACTTTGGTCAATTCGAGCTTGGAATGCCTATGGTGAGCGTCAACTTGGCGGTTGTGATGACCTTCTAAAGTTCAAGTTGTGACATACACGAGTGGAAAGGTCCTTTTCAGATAGTCATGAAACGTAGCAAATATTTCCCAGCGCGGGTCTTCCCCTACGGCCTTCATGTCATCATAAGATTCGGTGCTTTCGAGCAATTCGTGCGTGAGCTGCATCTATTACGAAGATACCAAACCCACCGGATCTGAACTGCTCCAGAGAGCGATTTGACCGCTTTCGATAGGAAATCCTCTGTGCGATACTCGTTCGTCAATACCGTCCATAACTCCCTGTTCTTGGATGGGATCAACTCAGGCGCTTGAGGACAAGTACCACACATGGCGGATAGCACGAGAGATGTTCGTGGGAGAGAATATTTCACTGTCCATTGATATATGATAGCCAACCATGCGATTGATTGGTCGCACCAGAGTAGTATCGACAAAAGCCAAAGGCAGAGCACAAAGTTTTGCACATATGACCATTGGTGATCATCGCTTCAATGACCACATGATCGCCTCGCCCGACCGTCGCGTGAGTACCACCCAGTCACATGAGAGGCATATCGATAGAACTTACCAAGTATAGCATTGCTTGCTGTACCTATATGGCACTGTACAATTCCGTCAGCCCTGCAATTAATCCCTAGAATCTAAGATAATCTTTGCGCCAGACTCAGAGCGAAGTCAGGGGAAGTTTGCATAGCAAGATTCCCAAGGGTGGTATCAAGGACAATCGGTGGTGAGATCTAGAATCCGATGTGCACACTACATCATATCACCTTTGTATTATCAATCCGTTTCAACCTTCTTTAAATTTTTGGTCAATTTTGCATGGAAGTTCCACCGTAGGTCAACGATTCCTTGGTCTATCGAGAATTAATTTTCGACATCGGCCGTATCCCCGAAAGCATTTCGATAACGAGCAATGCGATTAACCATGTAAGCTAGCATTATACATCAGCCTTCCTGCCTGCCAACTCCTCTATCGAGGGCCGTTTGGGAGCAATTATCCCGCTGCGTCCAGAGCTGGCATACAAGACCTCAGCCTCACCAAGATCACCTGGAGTGTAGTCAGCCACGAGACCAGGTTTGTAAATGTTGCCCAGGGGATCAAAGGTTGACGAAGGGAGTTGAAGAAGGTCAGATGGGGTTCGCGTGAGATACAAACGGTGCAAAGAATCCTCTGCAGCCTGCAGAGTGTTTCCATAATTACAGTCAGATCAAAAGATTAAGCACATACCCTGTACTCGGCCATTTTCAGTGAACTGCCAAAGCCTTCGCCAAGTTTGTCCGCCCCTGAGTATATCCCAACCACAAATATTGGTGAGTTCGAAAACCGGCCAGTCTCTTTCAATAGTCTGCGAGAAATAAGTGCACAAAAACAAGGCCAGATGAGAACCTGGTTTTACCTTGACTTCGGTCGCTCTCTACCAAATTTCGCAACTGTTTCCAAGAGTGCGCGTTTTGGATCTCGGAATTTTAGCATAGTGCGTAGGTCGACGTGACGACCAAGGAAAAGGGAATGGACAAATTTGCGAGCTGTCTTGAGCGACCTTTCTTGGTACACTAACGCCGTCAATGCACGCGGTATCGACGCCAGCGCGTCGGAGTGTAGTAGCGGAGGCGACGCCGGCGTGGATGGCTGAGTAAGACAGTGAGTGGAGCAAACCAGGAAGCAATTAATGAACGAACCTGTCTGTGCCAACGTAAAAGAGGTGTCGCACCCATCTCTTGGGCGACGCTGGCACAAGTCAAGGGTCCCACGTGAGCGCTGACTGCAGCCTTGAGAACACGAGTCGGGAGATGGGGGTATGAGGCGTGGAGGTATTCCGAGGCGAAAAGGCCCATGAGAGAGTTACCGAGTGCTGCGAGGTCTGCATTTGTCGGAGGAGGAGGGCTAGAGGGGTAGTGTTTGGCGTGGAGGCTGACGAAGGACTTGTGGGTACAAGCGCGTCGAATAGTGTCGGGAGAGGCTATTATCGAGCCTAGGCCGATACGATGTGAAAACGCGGTGAGCGCAGAGGGTGGTGGTGGTTGTAGTGCAGCCCAGGACTGTGGATCGAATACGACTTTTCCAGCCTGCCTGATGATGGCCTCTCTCGGGGGGAACTGATTCAAATGGGCGGTGGATATGGCGACCTTGGAGGCAGTCGAGTAGAGCCTGTTTGAAACATGACCCATTGGTAGACGAGACCGTCAGAACCCAAAAAAATAATATTAATCCGGGGGAGGGCCACAAGTCGATGCCTCGGCAATGCCCGAGGGTCGTGGTGACCAAGGATAACTCGAACTCGTCGTCGCCGCCGCATCTTTGCTAAGTACTGTCCATGGCGGTCCTTTCGCTCCCCTTGACGTTCACCAACTCCTTCTGGACGCAAGACTATCGTAAGGGTCTCGAAGTTCTGTACAATAAGCTCGAGCAGGTATGCCCCCACCAGCGTGACCGGTGACCTGTCCACATCCTTGCCCCAGGGGGTTGTCGAGAACGAAGAAATTGTCGCATTCATTCGAGTAGGCATGCCTCTTTCTCCACATGTGATCCCATGCTCAACTGTGCATAGGCACGTGCAAACGCAGAGAATCAACTGGCCACAGCCTTGCTGAACCCACCCGTGATCAGCTCTCAGAGTATGTTGTTCCCACATTCCCCTCCGAACTCCTCGATTCACGCATCTGTCTTTCGAAGCCGGTTTTAACAGAGATGATGGAGCGTCCTTACTCGTGGCATTTCGTGGGCTTCAAGCAGAGTCCATGGCCCAGGGCCAAATCCACAAAGATCTTGCCAAGGATCTTCAGACGCTGGTCGCCGAGCCATTCAACGACTGGGCTCAAAGTTACAAGGTGCTCATGTTCGTGCATGCATAGTCGTTCTTTTAATTCTTGCCAAATAGGAACGACTATCCGCGAGCAAAGCGACCGCTCTAAATAATTGGCTGCGCTACTATGAAGATGGTCAGAAAGAGGTCTGCTCTCTTTTCCGTGGTCGTTTTCGCAGATATAACTTTCTGTGTGTAGGTCATCAAGCTCAAAAGTGCATATCTAGCGAAAACACGTCGTGCAGATGAAGCTGAAGACGAGTATGCGTATCCCTTGTCTGTCCAATGCATATTAATTTATCACCAGTGCCAAATTCGCGCCGAACACTGACTTGGGTGACCACTACACGACCTCGCCGCAGCTTGCTCCACGTGACGCGCGCACACCTCAGCGCTCTGCTACTGTGTCTGAGCGTATTGCTCAGCGATTCAAAGAGATTCAGCGCAGGGCCGTCGCTTCTGCCGCGTCTGTCACCACATCCGATACACCAAGTGAAGAAAAGGAAGCCACTGAAGAGAAGGAAGAGGAGCCGTTGAAAGTTGACAAGGGCAAGGGTAGAGCCGTTGAAGCACCCTCGCCAGACCTTGTGTCGTCTCCTCCCCGCATGTCGCCTCCCTTGCCCCCGCCCAAAGCGGAGGTTGTTTCACCTGCTGCACCGCCTCCCCCAACTCCAATTCTTTTAGCTGGATTGTCTTTGCCACCATCGACTTTGTCTAGCCTCCTCACACGTGCTGCAGCCGAGTTACCTCTCCGGCCCATCCGTTTCCCACTAATTGGCGAATACCCTGAGTGTTTCTCGGGCTCGGAGTTTGTTGAATGGTTAAACAAGAATGTGCCAGGATTTGGGGGCAGTGTTGACCTGGCAGAGGAGGCGGCAAGGGATCTCACAGAACGAGATGGTCTGCTCCGCAGGGTTGGCGAATTCGGGAATCAGTTTGAACACACTGACGACGCATACTATCAATTCCGTCCCAAGGTCCGTTATCACAGTAGCATGTCGTTACGACTTCCCTGACATCATACGATAGGCATTTGACCTTGAAGGTAGAGCAATTGAGGTTTCAGCTACCCCAGCGAAAAGGAACCAGATTGCTGACAATCTTCTGAAACGTTCAGGCGACTTGGTCAATGTCGTTACGAAAGTACTCAACTCTAACTCTCAGAATGAGCCAGTGCATATTCGGCTTCGTAACGAAGCTGATGAGGCCGACAAGTTGTATCGTGTTGCTGTGAGGAAACTTGATAGGCAGCGACTTGGGTTAGAGGAAAGGATCGAGGAAATGCTCAAGACACTTCAAAGGTGGGAACTAGAGCGCCTTGCAGCGGTCAAGACTGGTAGGTGGCTCAATTGCCTTTGCTTGCAAACACGAATGTTTGAACTATTTGCCCTGTCCCACAGCCCTGCTTCAATATCAGGGAACTTTAGCCAACATACCCAAGGCATTTGAACGAACTCTAGAAACATCAGCAACGCTCATTGCATCATACCAGCCTGAATCAGATTTGACTGCTTTGATAGAGCGTTACCGCACAGGTCCCTTCCGTCCTGTACCTCAGCTGTATGAGTCTGTTGCTCACGACGAGTCCGATGTGGTATTTGGCATCGATCTTCGCAAGTGGGCGGAGGGCGGATGGAGTGCACTCACCTCCGGCGAGGAAAAGAGGCAAATGATACCTCCTGTTCTCGCTGCGTTGTTGGATGGTTTGACGGAGGCTTACGCGAGATTACCGAACGATGCTGGTAGGTTATCAAGGCAGTCGGGTATTTCTATTGCCTGATCCTTTTCCTTCAGAAAAACGCAAAGCTTGGATTTACGACGTGCCCTTACCAGCTCTTCACCATCTCAGAGAGGCCCTCAATGCGGTCCCACCTGGACAGCCATTTTCCTCTGAGATGCTTGCCAAGTATGATGCGCCCGTTCTTGCAGGGTGTGTTAAATTATGGGCTTTAGAGCTTGACCCTCCCCTGGCATTATGGGAAGGCTGGGACGACATAAGGAAATTATATCCTACAGTAGGTTCAATGGCTAAAGCGGATGGGGAACCGTCTGAGGAACAACATCTGCAAGACTTGCAAATAGCCCTTCAGAGGTTCCCAAAAGTCCACCTTTACGTGCTAGACGCCCTCGTGACGCATCTTCGTACTCTGATTAAGTCCACCAATAGTGAAGAACCGGTGAACGTCTACATAACAAAGCTTGCCCTGTCAATTGGTCGTAGTAAGAATTTTTTGCGGTTAGACTTACTTCGTGCTTAGCCGCCGTACTTGCCTAGCGATTATCCGGCCGAAGGTCCAAACCGAACTGTCTATCCAGGATCGTCATCCGACACGTAAGCGACTTGTTCATTTGCTTTTGTTTGATGCAAATCCTGTCCAACAGTATTGTTCCTTGATCTACTGCAAAATTATGAAAACATCTTGCCAGCCACAATCTCCAAAAAACTGCGTGAATCAGAACGACGTGTACCAGTTAGAAAACGTACTGCGCCAGTTGATATGCGGATGAGCCGCGGTAGGATTTCGGTGGGCACTCCAACGAGAGAAATCCTTGCTGCCCAGCAAGCTGCCCAAAAGCTTGCTACTCAAAGTGATACCGTCATATCAGCGTCGCCGCTTATAACGAAGACCGAAGAACCTGTAACCATTGCCGCTGAGCCAGAATCGCCCGGAGCACTTACAACAGAACGGCAAACTCCCGAGCTGACAACCCGAGAGGACGAAAGTACACCTCCTCGCCCTACCTTTAAGGAACCCCCTTCCGAAACGGATGACATGCCACCCCGTCCTGCCTTCAGGGAGCCACCTCCAGAGGTTGACGATGCGCCATCGTTACGGTCCACGTTTGTCCCCCCAGCTGCGTTGCCTCCGATTATCAAAGAAAAACCTGCGTCATCACCTGCTGTTGCGGTGACCCCCAGCACCCCACAGAATCCAATCAAATCGCTGCGGCGTAATTCGGCATTCCGTTCTGGAAGTGCGTCTCCAGTTCAAGCACGTAGCCCATCACCATCAGTTACTGCTGGCGGTGAATCTGCTGCCGAAGATCAACCTTTGACGAACGCTAAGTCGGGCTTGACGAGACACACATCGGGTCAAGGAGTGGTTCGCGGGCCTCGTTTGTCGAGGGCTCCAAGGAGTCAACAAGGCAGTAGTGTGAGTGGGATGATTGCTAATTTCAATAATCGCTCCTCTGCGGCGTCACCTCCGCCGTCACCGGGGTATAAAAGGTTGTCCGGGGGAACACCCCGTCTTTCCGCAAATGTAGGGGCAGATTCAAAGAGGAATGCCGGACGTGCTCCAGGTGGTTTGTCTCGAAGAACCATGGCGAGTGATGCTGAAGACGAGGTAGTGGACAAGTAGGTCATGTATGGGACACTCCATTAACGTTTTGATTATGCACATGTCCCTATTCAACGCTACATTATTTAAATAAAGCCATGGTTATCAAAAGCTTCTGGTTACAGGAAGGATACCGTAAATTATGACGAAGTACGATGATACAAAGCCAAGGTACACGAAACAAAGGTGTATTAATGTTATATCTAGACTTCCTGTGATGCACCATCCTTCTTTCCTTTGTTGGATTTCGATGGTAACAATTCCGGGTTGATAAATGGCACAACACCACCCTGACTGATAATGACATCTCCAAGAAGCTTGTTCAATCTGGAACTATTAGCAAACATGCTTGCCTACTCATAAGAATGACTTACTCTTCATCATTTCGAATAGCAAGTTGAAGGTGACGAGGGACAATACGTTGTTTCTGCACAGGTGAGCTGCGCGTGTATGATACCCAACGGATAACCATACCTTGTTATCACGAGCGGCATTACCTGCTAATTCGAGAATCTCAGCGGCTAGATACTCCAGCACGGCAGCAAGATATACTTGGGAATCATGAGAAACCAAAACAGTATTGCCTTGTTTAACATACCAGGTGCTCCGGCTCCAACACGCTGCGCATAATTGCCCTTTTTCAAGAGTCTGTGGATACGACCAACGGGGAACTGCAGGCCGGCTTTCGACGAGCGAGACTGTGACTTTGCATCGCCACCAGTCTTTCCGGAAGAAGATTTTCCACTGTGTTTTCCGTGAGCGCTTGGAGGCCTTGTCCACTACTAGGGCAAACTCACGCCTTTCCTTTTCCAGACTGTTTTCACGTAATTCAGTAAAACAGAGTAAAGCAATACGGCCATACTTACCATTGTTCAACGTGCGAGGCGGCTAGAAACAAGAGTGAGGGTAGGAAGGAAGAAAGACCATCCTGCGCATCGTGACGCGACTGCTATTTATCAATTCTTTAGGGCGGAGTCCCAAAAAAGTAATCAACGCGTTTTGCACGTGACTGACGCGCCTTCTTTCCAAAAATAGCAATTAGCCATGTGACGCGGCCAGTTGGTTCGAGAGCAAGCCTGACTGGAAGGTCTGTCCGGCTTGCCGTTTTCCCCCGTCTTGCAAGCATTCGGCCTTGCGGTCTGCACGAGGAACTCTCTCGCAAACCTTCGCGCGCGTTCAACTACACCGTCATCCTGTTCAGACTTCTGTTCTCTTCCTCTTTATTCCCTCTCTGGGGCAGTTCATCTGCCTATTCATGTCTACGGTTTCCCCTGCTGGGCCTCCCGCAGGAGTATTGCCCACCCCGCTATATACCCCCCCATTGACCCCGACGCATGACCAGGTTCGTGCTCTGCCATCGGTGCAGCCCGAAGCTGTCAATGTCGCACTTACCAGAATACACCTGTTTAGGTAGTCGTTCTATACGTTGTATGTCCAGCAAGCGAGTGCAAATTGGATTCAATTTGACCGGTGCTTCAGACAGTCGTATATGCCGTTGTCATCTTCGGAGTATGGAATATCCCAGGCGCACGGACACTGATCATTCCGTTGAAGCTATTCACCATCGGTTGGCACGAGCTATGTCACATTATCGCAGTGGGTTGTTTGTAATCCGTGCTCACCATGTACTCGAATCGATCTCGTTTGTAGGCAATTCTGACCGGGGGAACGATATTATCTGTCACCATCGACCCATACCTGGGCGGAGCAACACTGGTGGAAGGTGGTAAACCAATGATTATATTACCTGCAGGATACCTGGGCTCGACCATCTTCGGTGGTGTATTCATGTTGGGTGGATTTGATACTCTGGTTGCCAAAATACTCAGCTTCGTGCTCGGCCTTGGATTAGTCACGCCACTTGTCCTCGTTCGCGATAAACTGTGAGTACATGACATCGTCTCCAACCACTTTGATCAGCTTACCAGCTGAAGAACTATACTACTCACGCTCCTCTATGAAGGTCTTCTAGTCGGCTTTTGGTTTATTGGTCACGCGTGGGTTATTGCTGGATGCACTCCCTGTGTATTTCTCACCTTGCTGTAGCCAAGCGCTAAGGTGGTACTGTTTATTTGTTGGCGTAATGAAGTTAGTACCCTTTGCTTTTGCTGGCCGTCGTCCTCACGAGCAGTTGCAGTGTCTTCTTCGTTGTTTGTGAGTAGAAGCTGCATGCTTGGGGCTTCGTATAAGATTTCTTCGCAGGGGATATCGCGGACGATAAATTCTTTCGCAAAGTCAATGATTCCGACTGCACTCAGTTTCACATCATGTTCCCCCGAATTTCTGCTCATTGTAAGTGCCCGTCCGCCTGTAGTCGAGTATTTCATCGAGTAAATTAGTCTGGGCGTGCGTATGGCTGATCTTTGAGATCGGAGTCTGCATATCGTTCTTGTTCATTGGATTAGCTTCGTTCAAGGTGAGCACGCGCCAAAGTCACTGATGCACACGCTTTTGATTGTCGCACAGCTTACTACCGGAGAGATGGATGCCCAAGCAGGTATGTAGAAGGATTTTGTGGTCTAGCGCGGCTCACGATCACTTCAGCCAACTTCCTTCCCACATGACGCATGACTCGTACGGCGAGACATGATAAACGACATTTCGACAGAAACGATCACACCTCTAGTCTGTACGGTATCCATCATTGACTACTCAATCAGAAACATGACTGTAGATGTATCTCTACGCTTCATCCACGTATCTATTTCCTACTTGCATCGAAGAATGACTCTGCTTGCTGTCGCCCAGGGACGGTCATGTAAATTAATTTAACTACTTATTGGGGTGGGGGTCGTGAGGGCGAGTGAACGTTTACATTAGACGTTGGTGTACGAGTGACCAGTTTTGGGATCTGATTGTGATTTCCGGGTAAAGCACAAATAAGGAGATACAATAAGTGAGGATTGGACGTAGTATTTCGTGGTTTGGTGTAAAGGTAGCAATTTGACGATGGCCAAATGAGCGATACAGACATACGAAACGAGGTCAAAGTATTAGCGGTGCAACAATATCATTTACGAAGTGCTCGCCGTATGAGACCAGCGATGACAATGGTGCCTAGAGCGGCCATGCCTCCCGCAAGAGCCATTCCGACGTATCCCTCTGAAGACAATGAACGATAAATATCCACCTTGATTAAGAGTACAAACCTTTCGCGACAGCCTGCTCGATGAGTGATGCTAAACTCAGAGCTTGAAGGTTGGTTGGCTCCTTCTCCAGCAAAATATCTACAGTTGGCAATGAATCCTCAGGTTATCCAGGTTCAAGAGTAAAGCACCGACCATTGAAGCTCTTCGCGTCTGCGTAGTTTCCCATCTTATAATACCCAAGTGCAAGATAATACAAGCACTCTCTGCGTCGTGCGGGCTCTGTCCGGTAAAGGTCTGTATGGGGAAGAGATGAGCGGCCAGAACTGACAGCGGTCGGAGCGACATGCCTTGGAGTAGTCGGACACCTTCGACCTGGTGCTCGCGAACTGGACTTTTCACCAAGCCCCAAGCATAGTTGAACTTTGTCTGGACAGTGACATGGGATTGTGCAAGCTCTTTTTGGTACTGTAATCGTAGCACCTAAACGAAGGTCGATGCTGCTAGCAGGCAAAAAGATAAGATATGTGCGCACCTCGAGTTCGTCATAAGACAAGGAGACTTGGGCATCGGCAGCATAAGGGAGATCGGTAGGCATGTTCGAGGCGAACGAGAAATGTCCGGCTGCGGCGATGCTCGACTCAATAAGCAGTGTACGGGGTCCCATTGCTGATGTCAGCACTTGGCTGCAAAGGCCGAGTTTTTGTCGTTGACCACGAACCACATTGAACAAGCCCTCTGAGAACAGAAAAGCACACAAATGGGAGACTCAGGCGGTAAGTCGAAAATTATGCAGCTATATCCAGCGGTCTTCACAGGTAGCCATAAGAGCCAATTCGCGCTCAGTCAGAGGCGATGGAGGTACTTGGCTCTCTTGCGTTTGCTCGCTTTTCTTTTTTTTTCCTCGCCAACATTGAGCTCATGGTGCATCATAGCATCTGTGCACTGTGATTCTTTCCCCTTTCTTGTCAGCTAGCTCTTCCCATGGATGTAACTCGCACCGCCAATCTGCTGTCTTCAGCAGCACCACACGTTACTCACGCAAACTACTTTTCCTTCTTTTTATCTAGACCGCGTCGACCGTGGATACCGCGAGGACCGCGAACGTAGGAGGCATGATGACGGACATCACAGAGACCGTGATTATAGGGATCGGGATCGGGACGGTCACAGGGACAGAGACAGAGACAGGTACCGCCGAGACGACAGGCGTGGAACTCCCCGAGATCATGGTGGCCGCACAAGAGATTTCGAAGATCACAGACGTCCTCATGACGAGGATCGACGCCGTGACCATCGACGTGAAGATGACCACAGTCATCGCCGAGGTCGCGGTGAAGACGCTACTTCACCCCATCGCCGTGGGCGAGCAAGGGGACGAGATGGCCTTGGAACTCCTGAAAGAAGGACTCCAACACCCGAAGGCGCTGTTCCATTGTCTCAACGAAAAAGAAAAGCGTCAGGGTGGGATGTTCACGCCCCCGGGTATGAGCAATATTCGGCCATGCAGGCGAAGCAAACTGGTAAGTTTTCCATCTGTGGACAGTGCGTCCAACTTCTCACAATATCGACACACAGGGCTTTTCAACTTACCCGGTGCTAATCGTACCCAGGTTCCTCCTATTTTGGGAATTGCAGGTCTTCCACCCCCCATCCCTGTACAAACGTTCGGTATGGGAATCGGCAGCAACCCCAATTTATCTAGGCAATCTCGTCGCCTCTACATTGGCAGTATTACTTCGGATGTGAACGAACAGAACTTGGCCGACTTTTTCAATTCCAAGATGATTGAGATGGGTATAGGTACAGGCGGACCTGGAAATCCCGTCCTCGCGGTCCAGTGCAACTATGAGAAGAATTACGCTTTTGTTGAAGTAAGGTTTAACTCTCCGAACGCTGACTATAGCGTGTTGACGTGCCTAGTTCCGCAGCGCTGAAGACGCCACAGCAGCTATGGCGTTCGACGGTATTATCTTCATCAATGGTCCCCTTAAAATTCGTCGACCCAAAGACTATGGTGGCATTGAAATGACTGCGCCTAGCGTCCATGTTCCAGGAGTCGTGTCTACCAACGTGCCAGACTCGGCCAACAAAGTATTCGTTGGTGGACTTCCAGCTTACTTAAATGAGGAGCAGGTACAGGAACTATTGAAAAGCTTTGGCGAACTGAAAGCTTTCAACCTCGTCCGGGAAAACGGCAATGGGCCTTCGAAGGTCAGCACCTTGGCCTCAGTGTTACCACAACATCTCACCGATTTTCCTCAGGGATTTGCGTTCTTCGAATATGTCGATGCCTCTGTTACTGATGTCGCAATTCAAAGCCTTAATGGCATGGAACTTGGAGACCGATATCTAGTTGTTCAAAGGGCTTCTGTTGGTGCGAAGCCTGGGGTGCCCAATCTGCCCTATGACCAATTCCCAGAAATTCCCCGACCAATCATGCCGGCTGGCGAAAACAATACTGCAGATGCGCGGATTCTCCTCATGCTAAACATGGTCACCTCGGAGGATCTCGTTGACGACCAAGAATACGGAGACATTTATGAAGATGTCAAAGAAGAGTGTTCCAGGCACGGACCCGTTGAGGATCTTCGCATTCCTCGACCCGTCAAGAAGGATAAGTCTAAGTGGGCGCCTGGGGAACCGGGTCAACAGTCTGCTATCGATGCACAGCGTGCTGACGAGGCTGCCGGAGTAGGAAGGGTATACGTCAAGTTCATTGACGCTTCAAGTGCACAAACTGCTCTCAAAGCTCTTGCGGGACGATCGTTTGCTGGTCGTTCCATCATTGCGACCGTCCTGAATGAAGATAGCCAGACTACTCCTCCCCTCAACATTATCTTTGCTCCGCAACCAGATGCCCCCCCTCCCCTCCCCGAGTCGTAAGCTCTACCGCACGCAGACCAGCTGTCTGTGCATCTCTACGAATGCTATATCTCGTGCTCTGTATGTAGTCATTATACTCGTTGAACAATCTCTTGCTCGGACCATAGTGGTATAGTGGTTGAATTTTGCAGTGCATTGGCGGGACAGAAAATAATCTTAGCAGCCACGTATCAAGTTACTGGTCCTATCTGTGTGAGTTAACAAAGAACACCTGTGAAACCACATCTTTTGGGAAACCCGCAGGTTTTCAAGGTATGCTGAACAGACGCGAATTCAAAAAGACTGCTTCGCTGGTAGGCATGTACTGTACGACAGGACAAAGTTCACCATGATCGAACGTTGAGCATTTAAACGCTGACTGGTCGTTTAGCTCTTATACTGGCGTTTGACGCCCGCGCTGACGGTCTGCTCGTCTCTCGTCTATCTGCAGAACAGTGCCTTCAGCAGAGCCGTGAGCGGCACATGACGACGGATGCGCACCCATGCCCGTTTGCAGTCTCTGTAAGCTTGAAAGTATGCCATGCACTTGTCTCGGTTGTAGCCATTCTGGTCCATACATGTGAGCGATGCCTTTGACGCCTCCTCGCATGGGCTAAGAGACGTGTGTTAAGTTCCTCGCTTTCGGAGATATCGTGAAGCCATACTCGGTGTATTCCGTGTACGTTTTCCGAGCCTGGTGTCCAAGTGTTCGGTGAGACTTCAGAACGGCCACCAGAAGTGTAAAGCTAAGGAGCGCACAGCGAACTTGGCGTAGTAATCCTTTGGCTTCGTATTTTGTTCTGGTGATGGCAACGAAGTGTCGGAAGACATTGAAAGATTGGACAGATACTATGCGGTGCGAGTTGAGTGTCGTGTTTCCAGTGTCTCACGCCAGTTGCACCAGCTTAGCATACCCTATTCGATAAAAAGTCGGTATCATGTCGAGCGACTGAGCGACGGTATAACGATGTATACAGAATGAATCGTGTAGTAAATCATAGAAAAAACGTCCGTCTCGTCGTTTCCAACTCAGGCTAAACGGGGGATATTAGCACTCTTGCAGATTGCCGCGCGAATAACAAACCTTCCATCGCCACAGAAAATCGTTGCCCGTAGGCGGGTCTTGGGTGGATAGTCCATGTGGCTTCGTCTCATTGTCATCTTTCACACCCTCCAGATATGAATCGTGGATAGGTCCTTCGGCCTCCTCAGTGCCCACCAAAATCTTCAAGGGTTGCGGGGCAGCTCCAAAATTCTGGACAGCAGGTAATCCCTTCTTCACCCATTTCAGTTTCAAAGTAAAGCGAGGCCCTATCTCTTGTAAGGAAACCTTTTCGGGAGATCGGAACGCGTATCTTAGATTGACCATCAGCTCAATACGTCCAGCCATCAACAGTTTAACACGACCTACCTGTGTCTTCGGAAAAACAAAAAATCCCGTTGATTGTGCAGCGTAACCACCTGCCGACCCTGAAACTCGGGAAGAGGAGGAAAAAGGGTTTGAAACATTCGACCGATGGCATGACCAAGGCTAGTGGAAAAATTATTCAGGACAAGCTCGGGATTGTGTGGCGTTGCTCGTGCATGTCCCTCGTAGGCATCAGCCTTTCTCCGAAGCGGAATAGAAGCGCCTCACATATATTTGTTTGGTGAGTTCTATCGAGGTGAGCTTGAAGTAAGCAGCAGGTCCATTTGGAAGGTAGACGAGTGTGATGGCATCTTTGAACTTGTCGTCAGAAGTATACTGGGTAGATGCACAGGACGATACATACTTGGCTTCTTCATGTCCTCATTTACCACCAGCAAGTGCTTGTATCCACGCCCAGCTGCCCACCCAGCTATGCGACCGACTTCAAATCCCTTTCCTTTCTTCCTGCGAATATACTCCGCACCAGGAAAGATACCAACCAGCTCGTCACAAAAGTCGTAGGTCGATTTTGAGGCATTCGGGGATGTCGTGATGAGTACTTTGGGTGGCACCGTCGGGTCATCTTCGAAGTTGAAGTAACACGAAAACAGGTCGGAGGCGATGTCGCTGTTCAATTCGTCGAGTTGAATGGAGGATGTACCATCGGGTCTTTTCGACGACGGCAGCATTGCGGGGTCATTCTCACGGGTGTTATCGAGTGTACGGGGAACATTCTCTGCTCTTCTTTTCTATCGTAAGGTTGTACGACGTATAAGTTTGTCAGAGTTGGGTACGATCTGGTACGGTACTAACCTTCTTGGTAGCGGGATCATTGGCCTCTTCCTTGGCTTGAGCTAGACGTTTTTTAAGTTTTTGTTGATTTCTCGCCTTCTTTTGCTTAGCAGCGACCTCTTGTCTCTTGACCTTGTTTTTGATAAGGGAAGGTTGTACCTGTGGTCCCATGTTTTTCGATGCAGAGAGCGATCAGTACTGCCGGCACGACGCACGCTTAGTTTGCACGTGACGCTATTTTTGATTTGTCGTGGCATTTGCTTGAGCGTTCATCGTTACAGGATGTTCGTATTCCGTTCTACGAAGCTCTTGTTATCGTTATTACACTTCCTGACGATTGTCAATGCCCTTCATTTCTACCTCGACGCCAACGAGAAGCGGTGCTTCATTGAGGAGCTTCCTTCTGACACTGTTGTCGAAGGTATGTGTACAGTTACTCGTAAGGGCATGCTGGTTGATGTTTGCGTTCCAGGACATTATCGAGCACTGGAATGGCAAGAAAAGGCACAAGAATATGTGCTGGAGCCTGACCTTGGCATTGTTGTTGAGGTAGAGGTACGTGGCACGTATTGATGTCCTGGGCATTCATACGCACGTTCGTCACTCCCTAGGAAATGGAGACTGGTCACTCTGTCGTACAGACTCGCGGGCCACCCGACAGTCGCTTCACCTTTACCTCGCATGAGTCTGGTGACCACCAAATATGCTTATCCACGAATTACACGTCGTGGTGGTCGAGCACCCACATTAAACTCTATTTGGACATCGTCGTGGGCAACACCAAGGCAGATGCCGAGCGGGACCGTAGTCATGTCTCTGAACTAGCGGGCAAAGTTCGCGACCTGAATCAAAAGCTGGAGGACATCCGTCGTGAACAGCAGTATCAGCGGGAGAGAGAGGCTGACTTCCGTGATTTGAGTGAGGCGACCAACTCGAAAGCAGTGTGGTACAGCTTACTGCAGATTGTGGTTCTGGTCCTCACTTGCACATGGCAGCTGAGGCACCTCAAGGTATGTTTCTTGACTCGTGAATGAGGCAAACGAACTAACGGTCCTGCTCGTTTCGCACAGCGGTTCTTCCAGGAGAGGACTTAGTAACGTAATACTGTAGACCCTTTGATTTGTCGGATCAGCATGGTCACCAGTTCTGTTCGTGTGAGACCGGGTTGTGAACGGTTACCAATGGGTCCATCTGACAGAACTTTGGTACCACATTCCCCTTGTCGCAGGGGCACAGGCACAGTCGGGCCCGATGTTCCCATGAGTTAGCTCCCCTTGTTTTCTTACCCACTAGATAAGAGATGACCAGTAGGGCCGGATCACCGTCTACCACGACTCAACGTTCCATGGACACCAAACGAGATTACCCAGACGATGTTGCCTTCGTTCAATCCTCGCCTAGCGGAGAGGATCAATCGCGGGACCTTGTACGGCCCCCGATTGACTATTCTTCCTTTACCTCCTTTGCATACAGCGTCTGGTATCGCTGGAAGAGTCTCTGGACGAAACGGTTCATTTTCTCGCTCGTCGCCGGACAAGTGGTCTCGTTCTGCATCACAGTGACCAACGTCACAACGACCGAACTGGTAAACAGGAACTGGTCTCTACCCACCACGCAGACATGGTTTTTGTGAGCATCTAGCCTGACTCTCAGAGGGCCACGACACTGACTCTTGATCCATTAGGTATTTCTCAATATTTATGATTTATACCCCCTACACCATATACAAATGTGCGTGGTTCTAAGCTCGTCGCTTGGAATGACTTATCTATAAACTTCCGTACCCCCAGACGGCTTACGGGGGTGGGGGCGGCTGCTCATCCGCGATGGATGGAAATGTATGCACGTTGGTTCGCTTCCTTTTTTCGCTAATAATCGCTGTAGACTTCCTGCTCGCGTGCTGTGATGTAGAGGGAAATTTCCTTGTCGTCAAAGTATGATTACTCGCGGCAATGACTGCGTGAGCGTATACTCACCAACCAGCCAGGCATATAATTACACCGACTTATTGTCATGCATGCTACTGGACGCGTAGGTCTTTCTCGTGTCTTTCTGAGGAGGAATTGACATTTCACCCTCTTAGTTGGGCGATACCTGTGTGTTTGTTCTTTTGTTGGGTATACATGCGCACCAAATATCATTGGACACAAATACTTGTCGGTAGCACGCTTTTCTTTTATCCATGCTACCAGCTGATCATCAACGTTGCTAGGGTGTCCTGGTGTGCGTTGGTGGCCTCGGAATGCTCGTTTCGTCTGACATGCTTACGGACAAAAACTACCCCGCCTTGAGCAGAGGCAAAGGCGATGCCTTCATGATACTTGGTGCGACTTTATACGGTATAAGTGAGTTTCGCAGTCTTCGTGGGTAATATGTTGTTGAATGCAACCCCTTTGCAGGTAATGCAACTGAGGAGTTTTTGGTCAGACAGAGGCCCTTGTATGAGGTAGGCTTGATGATTCGTTCGCGGGTTAGTCGAGCTTGATTCTCCAAATGCAGGTTGTCGGGCAGATGGGTATGTGGGGGACATTGATCAATGGGATTCAAGCTTCTGCACTGGAGCACTACGGTATGACACAAGCTTCATGGAATGGTGCGACCAGTAAGTTGGGAACCCTCGACCACATTAACGCGCACCGCTCAAAAATTTTCATCCAGTTGGATTCCTCCTTGCGTATACTGCTGGTAGACATTCTATTCACCATGTGTGATCCACTAACTTCGTTCTCCAGCGATGTTTATCCTGTATACGACCGCCCCCTTGTTGTACCGCTCTGCCTCGTCGGCATTTTACAATATTAGTCTACTCACAAGTGATTTCTATGGCCTCTTGTTCGGTGCGTCGTGATGCATGTCCTGGATACGAGTCCGCTGTTGACTATGGGGTCACAGGTTTGTTCCTATTTGTAAGTCCTCCCTGGTACTTGCACTTGGTCGCTTAAGAATTGTTGCAGCATTATTCACCGTTTTGGCTCTACTTCCCCGCGTTTGCTGTTGTTGTCATCGGTCTTATCATCTACTTCTGGCACGCGACACGTGAGTTGTTTAAACTTGTACACTTTTCGGGACGTGACAATGAATTGTTCATTTACAGCGGAGGAGCAAGGGAGATTAGATCCACGGAAGCCCAATTACATTCGCTCCATGCAGCCGGAGGAGCCGGTAGTTGTCTAGGGCCCTCTATGCGAAGGGGTTTCCAAAGACATTTGCTATACCGCGAGTCTGGGAATGAATCAACGAGATAGGGTCAATTATTGCACATTAGCTCTAAAGCAATACTATCCGAGTGCAGTGGCAAATAGCTAGAGGGATAAGATCCAGTTAGATGTGAGGGGGGATTGTCTACGGACAAACGGAGTAATGTAGCTATTTAGGCATCCGACGGGGCGACTTTTTTTTCGGCCTCTAGGCGCTCACGCTCGGCGCGCAATTCGGCGAGTTTCTACATTATGAATCAATCGCATGAGATGGGATGGACAAGATGGGTACGTACTGTCTTGAGAGACTGTGCACCAGCAACAATGGAATCGAGTGTGGACTCGGAGAGATCAGCAACCTGGGGCGATGGTTGAACGTGAAGATGGTCAAATGGCAAGGCCGCTACGCACTGTTTCTCCTGCACGCTTTTGAAGATCTCTCAAGCGTTCCCTGTCCTGTTCCCAATCGCGCTGTTGGTTCCATCCAGTCGGAGTTCGATCCGGACTCCACGAAGACTTCCAGGAGACAGCCTCCTGGGATGGCGCATCGCTGGGACCATCCTGCACACGATGTCGGTGCATCACGCAGGGAAAGTACTGGGCGCGATGATCGCGCATAATGGAAGAGTAGTGCCACCAGGTGGCAGTACCGGCACCCACCAAGAACCAGAAGATGCGAGAGGGGCCGCGATGGAGAAAGATGTGTTGGTATGGGTGCATGGTGATGAGGTCGACGACGACGACGATGATGATGACGAGAGGCAGCCCATGGACCAA